>CAUYSK010096714.1:0-43320 GCA_963575035.1 Avahi laniger | reverse complement strand
CCTAGCACTCTGGGAGGCAGAGGCAGGCGGATTGTTTGAGCTCAGGAGTTCGAGACCAGCCTGAGCAAGAGCGAGACCCTGTCTCCACTAAAAATAGAAAGAAATTAATCGGACAACTAAAAATATATAGAAAAAATTAGCCAGGCATGGTGGCGCATGCCTGTAGTCCCAGCTACTCGGGAGGCTAAGGCAGGAGGATTGCTTGAGCCCAGGAGTTTGAGGTTGCTGTGAGCTAGCCTGATGCCATGGCACTCTAGCCCAGGCAACAGAGCAAGACTCTGTCTCAAAAAAAAAAAAAAAAGAGGAATAAGACAAGTGTATGAAAACCTGTGTGTAATAGTGTTCACAATATCAGAGCTTTAAGAGCTTACATTTCAGCCGGGCGTGGCGGCTCACGCCTGTAATCCTAGCACTCTGGGAGGCCGAGGCGGGTGGATCGCTCAAGGTCAGGAGTTTGAGACCAGCCTGACGAAGAGCGAGACCCCGTCTCTACGAAAAAATAGAAAGAAATTATCTGGACAACTGAAAAAAAAAAAAAAAATATATATATATATATATATATATAAATTGGCTGGGCATGATGGCACATGCCTGTAGTCCCAGCTGCTCAGGAGGCTGAGGCAGTAGGATCACTTGAGTCCAGGAGTCTGAGGTTGCTGTGAGCTAGGCTGACGCCATGGCACTCACTTTAGCCCGGGCAACAGAGTGAGACTCTGTCTCAAAAAAAAAAAAAAGATTCAAAATCTCCAGAGCCCAACTGGTCCAGCTTGGACCTCATGTTCTTTTCTTGGCTTGGGAATCCCAAGGTGCCTTGGTTGACAATCCCATCAAAGCTACTTACTGTGATGGAAAGGTAAGACTCTAAGAGAAAACAAAGATGCTCTTTCCAAACAAAGAAGTCTGTGCAGTCAAAATAATATGTTTCCTGCTAATAGTCATTTATGAAGATGTTTATTGGATTTTTTCACATTGAAATTTTATTGGCTATGATACCATGAACCTGTAGGTACAGTTGATCACTTTTCATCATACACTAAAGCATTTTTAATGATATGACCCTCAAATGATTGCTATTTCCTCCTGTTCACAGGAGAATTTATATTAATACATATGTGTTCTGCTACAGACTTGTGACTATATTCTGAACTTCTAAACATTCTGTCATACTTAACATATTTTAGCATCAGGGTGGCTACAAGACAGGACTAGTCTAGAGACCTCTGGTCTGGGAAACAGGCCAGGTTGATGGGTCAGGCAGAGAGCATGAGGTGAATGTAAGAGTTTATGAGTGGGAAGGTTCAGAAAGGATAGTTGTAAAGGGGAGTGTGGGTGTGTGTGCTGGAATCCAGAAGGCATGATTAAGATCTAGGTCTGGGTGTCTCTGATGTTAAGATAGGCAGACTATGAATCACACGTAGGCAGAAACAGAGACTAAGTACACAGGTGCAATTCAAACTGAGCTGAATGGAATAAATAGAGAACTTAAAATGAGAAGCCACATACAACATATGATCCAGAACATGTGAGAGACACACAGCACCATAATTGCTTGTGAACTTTGCAGATAGACCATTGGTTTCCCAGTGGCTGGTGATTAGAGCATTGATCTTCTGTGAGTTCCTCAGATTTCTAACATTCAGTATTTCTAAGTAGCTTAGTTGATCCTCAAACTCGTTCCTGTGGTTGGACACCCGCATGTCATGGTGGTCTTGGTAGAATCTCATGAAATAGTGATATGGCAAAATATAACAAAATATATACTTTTGTGTTAAGTCAAATGTCATTTTTACACAGACATGCAGTAGGATATGTCAAAGATTTTAGAATAATTTATAAGATAAAAACTTAATAAGAAAATTTTATGCATTATTTTAGCATTTTGTTCTGTGAGAATGGGGCAAATCAGTTTTCCATTTTTCATTCGTGGAGTGTTTTTATTTAACTTATATAACACTGGGGTCTCTGCAAGTAGATGACGAGACATCTAGAGTGGATGGCACATTCTTTTTTCTTGAAAAATCCCTCTTTATTGAAATGCAACATAGTGTATTTCTATATGATGTTATAGATAGTTAATATATATCCACAATCCACCTCTTGTACCACATGGATCCGCACATCACTCAAACCCCCTTTAAGAACGAACTCATTGCCCAACGGCAAGGAGTATGGCTGCTTGTGAGCCTCTCTCTGGTAACCGCTTTGGGTCCACTTCAGCTTTTGAGCTGAGAACACTCCTTGTCAAGATGGCCCCAGCCAATGGCTGAGCAAGACTTTGTTACAAGGACCTAGTCATCTCTACCTACCTCAAACTCCTCTATCGAGCCGAGCCGTGTCAGCCATGGAGCTGTTGACGGGCTGGCAGAGACTTTGCCGGCTCTGCCCAAAGGTCTGGCAGCTCTCGCCGCCCCTGCCTGCTGCCCCCTTCTCATTGTCATAGGCATTACTCTCCAAGGAACATTTTGCACTCCCAACTCCATCTCACGTGTGCTTCCGACCTAACTGATTGAAAAGTGCGCATGCCACAAGGGAACGGCTTGATGAATTTTAACACACCGAACACCCTCGCAAAACCAGCACATTGAGAAGATTATTGACAACACCCTAGGAGTCTCCTTGTGCTGCCTGCCTTCCAGTCAACACCCCACAATGACCAGCCACTGTCCTAACTCCTAACGTCATGGGTTAGTTTGTCTTGTTGTAACTCATATAAATGGAATTTTAGGATATCTTTTGTGTTGGATTCTTTTGCTCAAGATCGTGCATTCTTTTAAATCCCTTTGAACTTGTGCTGTACGTTTTTAAGTAAATGCTTGCACTTTTTCATCTTTCCACTCTGGGACACTCTCTCACACACACACATGCACACACGGAGCGAACATAATGAATCTTTTTCAGTTTGATTTCAGTCTGATGTAGGATGTATATATAATAATGATAAAAATTGCATGGGATGTTCAACATACTAACTTAGTAAAATTAAAACATGCTGGAATTGTCAATGCCTCTGTTTTTTTCATGCTTACCAAGTTTTTTCAGTTTAACTTCCGCTAGATCTGAGTCATCAGGGATAGGTCACCTTTTAATATTGTTACAGAGGACAGTGACTGGTTTCAAACAACTGCAGATAGATAATTGATAGCTGTACCTACGTTAAGCAGATCTTTCCCGAGTTTTACTTTAGTCAATTCTTTATCTCTGCTCCGGAGAAATGAGGATCTTACTACACAATCCTTTCTTGCTCAATTCCAAAGACATTTCTTCACTCATTATCTGCCTCCTGGTTCAATAGCATCTAGAAAAACTCCTATTTCTCAAGCTGCTTGATATTCTAAGATTTCCCCCATTAAGTATATATTTTTAAAGAATTTCTCTGCTTCGATTCTTACTTTCCTACCCAATTTAAACATGTTATTGAAAATAATAAAGGGAAATTTAAAAGCATTTCTTGTACTTGAGTACCTGTCCTTGTGAATCTTATAAACAGTCCTCTGGTAAGAGGGTGTTTTTCAAGGTCTTTTTATTTATAGCTCTATTGTTGGTGTGATTATTTGCAAAACCATTTTAAAAAGAGAACTCTTCATTCCTCCCTAGAGGAGGGACCAGCTTGCTGTGCTTTTTGCATATGATTTTGTTTTAAACTCCTAAAACCATAATATTGTTCAGTATGGTTAGCATTCACTATCTATCCTTGAAAGCACTCACAAATAATCATAGTAGAACGATAAATGACACCAGGGTTCTTGCACTTTCAAAAATCTTTTTTTCTTAATGCAGGGACCTGTCAGTATCACTGACCAGATATGAAGTTCATTGGCTTTCTTGGGGAATCACACGCTGCCCTGTTCCCTGAGTAAGTGTTTAGTAAACCTGAATAGCATACATGAATAAATTGATAGAAAAGCCTTTTATGTTTATGTGTTTTAAAATTTAATTGTGATTCCAAAAAGAAAAGGGTAAATGATGTGTATTTTGCTCTAAGATTTCAAAAGGTTTCTGTTTTTATGACTGACGCTTAAGAGTGGAGTCTGTTAGGAAGCAGATTATTTATGTGTTAACTTGGGTAATTCCTTTGAGATCTGATCAGAGAACAACAATGAAGTTTCATAGCCCTTAACAGAGTTGTGGTTTGAATAAACGTACTTATAATATACTATAGACTTTTACTACTTTAGAACCAAAAGAAAACCTGAGGTACCTTAAAAAGAAAACCTAAGGTACCTCCCTCCTGCCGCACCTTTACCGATGGGGAAGTTGAGATAAAAGAACTGGGAAAGGACTTTTCATGTCCCCCAGCTGAGAGGTCTGGGGTTTTTCACTCTGTCCCCACACTAGGAACTCTGGCTAGACTGGACTGTTGCTCTCCAGAGCTTGTCAGTGTATTAACTTCTAATTTAGATGTCCTCAGTAAAGAAATCACTGACATCAAAGCGTCATCTCATTTACCTCGACAGTTGAGGTTATTCTAATTGATTTCAGTAAGTTTTTATTTTGGTGTCCATAACATACATTTAAAAATTCATCCATCCAACCAACATGTACTGGAGGAACCAGATGAGGGCCTGCGCAGTTGAGAGGAGACAGTAGTTCCCGCACTGTGGGGAGAGTGTGACAATCGAGGTAAATTAAGGAGGGACCCTTAACCGTAACTTGAGAAGGGGACCGTGAAGGAGGAGTAGGGGAAGAGCACCTCTAGGAATGGGGAGAGCCTGCCATGTCCAAGAGCCACACCCATGAGTCTATCAGGAAAAACGTTTTTAGATTTACCCTGGAGAAAAACAAAAAGAAAACAACAGAAATTCTGGGAAGATATGTTTTGAGTTGAATAGAGAACTTGATCTAAGGGTAAAAAAAACCAACAAGTTCTGACGAGAAGAACATTAAATGGGAAGTCTGGAACCTGGGCTCTCTTCCTGCCTCTGCTGTTAACTGGCTATACGACCTGGATAAGTCACGTCACCCTTCTTGGTCCCAGGTTCTTCACCTGTAAAATAAGGAGTGTGTGTGTGTGTGTGTGTGTGTGTGTGTGTGTGTATCGAGGGTGATAGCCAAGGTCCCTCAGGCTCTAGCATCTGAGGAGTCTATGATTCTAGGTAGCTTTATGTACTATGTCCACTACATAAGACAATGTACTGAATGAAATTCCTAAATTCTATCCTGTTCTGGTCAGAACTAGGTTACAAGCTAACCAAGTTGGTTTAGAGAGGCGTAGACAATATAGATTTCCCACTGACTTCCATTTCTTTTGCAAGAGAATAAATATTTATAATTGATTGTGTTCAGGCATTTCATTTAGCTATTATAATACGATAGACTAAGTATCATTCTTCTCATTTACAAATGAGGGAACTGGGGCCCACAGATCTAAGTAATTTGTCCTCCTGTCACACATTGAAAGCGGTGGTGCAGGGATTTGAACCTGAGTCTGTGTTGACCAACACTTGACTTCTTTCCACTGATGTCATCTCAAAGCAAATTTCTGTTAGAGAGAATCATCACCGTGTGGGAAGATACACTGTGAAGATGACTTCCGCTTAGGCAAAGGCCCTCAGGGTCAGCTTTCGCACCCACCGCCAAGCCCCTGATCCATTTTATGCGGCATCTCACTTCCAGCTCAGTTACCTGAACCAAACCGTTCTCTGCTGCACGTTCTCTCTCTCTAAACTGGGACTACAGGCATGCGCCACCATGCCTGGCTAATTTTTTCTATGTATTTTTAGATGTTTGATTAATTTCTTTCTATTTTTAGTAGAGACGGGGTCTCGCTCATGCTCAGGCTGGTCTTGAACTCCTGAGCTCAAACAATCCACCCGCCTTGGCCTCCCAGAGTGCTAGGATTACAGGCATGAGCCACCGCGCCTGGCCTGCACTACTATTCTTTTAAAAAATTCATAGTTTTTGCTTTCTCATAGCTTCGGCTTAATCATAATTTCAGCTTGCCAAGATCCTTCACAGCCCTTACTCTACCTCCCTCTCATAACCTCAACACCATCTCACAATTTCTCTTTATATGTCCTTTAAGTTTCCACTCCTTCTGTAATTCCCTATATTTCTCCACATTTCCCAAATAAAATTCCCAAGGAACTATCCCAGCTCATCTTTCATGCGAACAATGCTAATCTGTCCCACTCTCCAAGTACTCCCAGATCAAGGGTGGGCACCTGCCTCAGAGTAGATGATTCATTGGCTAACACGAGTGAACTAACGACACAACCTGGAATGAAAATATGAGTTGAGTTATGAGCAGGGGTAGACTTGGTTCCACTTGGAAAGATGTGGGCATCACAATCGACCTACTTTGTGTGACTACTACTGATCCATCCGAAGCAGCTTTTCCCAAAGTCACATCTGCTGCTCAATAGTTCTATTAGATGCTCATTTGAAGTACCATTTTGGGTTAATCCAACCCATACAAATTTCTTAGATAGGTCTTCTTGGAGCCGTCAATATGGTAAAGTGTATTCTCAACTACCAAGTGGAGGATAAGGAATGCAGTGTGTTTTACTCAGGGTAGCAGATGCTGTCTGTACCATACCCATATGTTCTCAGCACACACTTCTACGCCTTGAAGGCTGCTTTCTGTGAGCTCCTGCAATTCTTTGCCTGAATGTTTTTTTTCTTTTTAGTAATGGTGGTGTGGGCCTGTGGGAATATGCTCAACCTGTTAACAGGCAAGATGAAAGAACAAGGAGTTCATGCCCGCCAAGGCAGTGCTTAACCAAAGGTGAATGGGGAGTTGGTGGATATGTTTCTCAGTTGCCTGTCAGTTAGGAAACTGAGGCATGTTCCATGATGCTTCCCAGAGTTCCCGAGTGCGATTGATTCCAGCTGCCGAGAGTGGTAACGGATTTCTTACATCAGCTTTCTTTCTCTCCCTGTTTCACTTCTCCACTCCCCTGTCCGTGTTTCCTGGGATCACCTCCTAAGTAAACCTTTGCAATCCTTGACTCAGGCTCTATTTCAGGGAAAACCAAACCAAGATCCTCCTTTTACTGGGGGATCACATCTATTAACATCTAACAGGCCCTGTGAAAGATTGAGCTAATGTACACAGGAGCTGGGGAAAATGACATTTATATCAAACTGATTGAATTCCCTGAGACTTGTTGATAGTAAAATGGATAACACAAGCATTCCTGATTCAAGGTGTTCTCATTGGTAGTATTATAACACATGTAAGCATTCATGGATCTTAGATGTGTAACTACTCTTTTTTTGTGTTACTCTCTCTCTGAAACATGATTTGCATTGCATTCTTTTATATTACTCTATCTCACAAGGAAGACATTTTTTTCAGCACGACCGTTAATCCTGATTGTGTTTTTGAGCTTTGCTCATCTTAGGGGTGTCATCGTGGGGACTACCACAAACATCGTTGTGATGTTAACAGATGTTACAGTTTGATCTGTCGGTGTGAGAATTTTCTCCATTATAAGATTTAGACTCATAATGGTTTTCCAAAATTGTATATATTATCTAAAGCTTTCAACTAATATATTTCTAGCTATTGATTATGTTGATCTCCAGATTTACAATCACATGTTGTTATTAACATACTGAGGTGATTTTATATTGGATCTTTAGGGTACTTTCAGAAAGCACAGAATCTTAGCTGCTAGACCACAGGGTGGAATACTCTTTCAGGGACTTTCGGATCTAGATAAAAGAGGATTCTCATTTGTGAAAATAGAGTATATGTTTTAAGGAAGCTGGGCACCCCATAAATATAATAGTATCCTACAGTTGTTAGGCAATTTAAGATATATTCAATTGATTGTAGCATAACTTGAATTGAGATTTGTATCCAGCCTATTTATCTGGACAAATTTTCCATTAGATGTTTGGCTACAAGTAACATGAAACCTCAACTCAACTATCTTGAACAATAAGGGAATTTTATTTTCTTACGTAACAAGAAGTCCTGAGACATGGTGGCTCTAAGGTTGATGAATCTGTCTACTCATTATCAAGCACCCAGCTTCCTGCCATCTCTCTGTCATTCTTCGTGTGTTGCTTCTTCCTGAGGCTGCTCACCTCATGTCCATGAGATGATGCTACCCACTAAAGAAGAGGGAGTGTTTCTTAATGTGCTTCTCTTTAAAACCAAGGAAACCTCCCTGAGAGGGCCCCTGGTAGATTTTCCCTTGAGTTTCATTGGCCAGAATTGTGTCACATGCCCCTTCCTAAACCAGTCACTGGCAGAAGATGGCGTTACCTTGATTGGCTTGGTCTAATCAGGCTTCACCCATGAATTGTGTAGAGGAAGGGAGGTCCCCAAACATCGAGGCTCTCTTAGCAAGGAAGCGTACAGGGGATAACTCTTGGGCAGACAACTGGCCAGGGCTGCCTTCATCCCCTACACTGTTTGTCCTGGGATGACCAGAGCAAACAAAAGCAGCTCTTAAAGCACTTGCTTCTGTAATGTCTAAAAGACACAACCCATAAAAGGATTAGCAATGATGAACTATTGTGTTGTGACTTAAAGAGGGCTACTGAGCATCGTGTGGTGTTCAAACTTCCTGACGTGAAGTTTGGTGTGGTAAGAAGAGGAATAGATTTGGAGACAGAAGACCTAAATTCATTCCTTGACTTCAACAATTACCAGTTTGACTCTAGCTAATGAATCAGCTTTTCTGAACCTTAGTTTCGTCATCTGTAAAAGGGAGATTTATCTGCCTCAAAGATTGCTGGGAGGATCAAATAAAACTTGGTGTAAGGACAAGTGCTTTGTAAACTATTAAGTGGTTCACACATGAGAAAGATTTAATTTAATTGATTAATTAATTTTAATTGACAAATAAAAATTGTACATATTTATGGTGTATAACATAATGTTTTGCTATATGTATATGTTGCGGAATGGCTAAATCAAGCCAATTAACATCTCCATTACCACCCAAACTTATTTTTTTGTAGTGAGAACATTTAAAATCTACTCTTTTACCAATTTTCAATTATATAACACATTGTTATTAACTATAGTCACTAAATTGCGGAGATATAGTTTAAAAGAGGAACAATAACGTGTCATTTACGCAAGCAAAAATATCCACACAAATCTTGGCGATAGATTGGCGGAGGCTCTGAGGGAAAACAGCTGGAAGGAATATAGCTAATGAGCAGGTTTTTCAATGAAACAAAGCTGATTTAGTAACCCAAACAAAGTTAGTCTCTTCGAACTTTCTTTTTATGTTAATAAGTTCAGAAGGGAGTTTATACGTGCAATTGTGTAACCTGTCCTTCCAACTTCTGGGCTTAAAGATGATCAGGTGAACAGGAATATATTGGTTCTAATTAAGGAGCACGTTGTCTTGTATTTAACATCATTAAAGCTGAAAACCAAAGCTCTTCATCTCTACAACAGGTTTGCACCCTTCATTACGGCAAAGTTCTTGTTCACTTCTGTCACCTCATTAGAAAGTTTAGTCACCTACACAAAGTGATAATTCACTCACACCTGCACATTTCCTATACCTCCAAATAGCCCACCAGAAAAAATATCTTTTTTCCTAATTAATAAGTTGCTGTGATCTCAGTTTCTCTCCCCGTGCCCTCAGCACTTCAGATCCTGAATTATTCATGTCCAGCCTTAGTGCTGGGCACCAGCTGCTCATATGGAAGAAGGCTCTGTTGACCTTGAGCTCAAGAATTTGTATGTGTTATAATATGGATGTCATTAAAATATAACACTTACCTGCTGAGAACAACATTATACTATTTATGAAACCATATAATTTCAATAACTAAACTCAGCAAGATTTTATTGCTCTTTTCCACCTGTAATCACAGAAGTGCTGATTCATCACTTCAGAGCCACTGCTCACCAACGTGCAGTTTCACTAAAAATTTGCAACGAGTCTTGTTTTTTTATCAATTCTATGTAGCACTTTTTTTCTTTCTTTCTTTCTTTTTTTGGCAGTTAAACAGCCCCCTTCTAAAGGGTTATAATTAATTAAAGGCTCAAATTAACACCAGGAAAACTTTCATGTCACAAAATCCTCAGTGCTCCATGGTTAGGAAGGGCTATATTTTTAATACCATGATGATAAATTAAAATTCACGAATGTCTTTAAAATTTTTATGGGTATTTTAACAGTCAATTTCACTCTCTCTAAAGATATACTAAAAGAAGCCTTCTTTAATGTACTGAAGGGATTTCTTCCTCATTTCCTTATCCCCTGCTCTAGCTTATTTATTTTACTTTATATTACATACACACACACACACACACACCCACACATATGCACACACACACACACGCAACTTTCTTCTAAATATCAGTCCCCTTCTGAATGCTTAAGTAATTTTATAGTTCTCTTAAGGGCTTTTAGACATGGTCAAGTGACCATTTATGCTGCATTACAACTTGGCACCCCCTCCCAAAAAGGGAGGATAAATAAAAACTTGCCACATAGAAACGGACAAATAATTCAGCCAATCCCATTTTCACTTTGAAGCACAGTTGAATTCTGTATGGTTAAGGAGAGATGAAGGTATGAGAACAGCAGAAAAAGGTAATTATGCACGGATATCTCACCAACAGAGTGTCAGTGGGGCAAGGGCATGGGAAACGTCTTCCTGACTTCAGCAGTGATACGAGTGTAAGAACAGAAACGTGAGGATTGATAGAGTTCACCATCGCTAATGTTATTCTTATCTGTAGAAGCATTGCATCATTTAAAAATTTTTACTAAGCCGTTAGCCTCAATCATGCCCTGAAGCAGTTATTTCCACAGGTTAATGACGTGTTATATAAAGAACGACTTCTTTTTTATTCATGGTGAATTTCCCTTTTTAATTTCACTTAGCAACCATTTTGTCTTACATGATAGAATGGTGTAGACTTAAATTAACTCTCCAAAGATTGATAGAAATCGATTTCTGTTAGCTGCACTTCAAACTAGACTTCAACCTTACAAATGGAATCTGCTGTTTTCTTTTAGAAGGGAGGATTATAGAGAATATTTGATTATTTTGATAAAGACAGGCTTCGCTTACTAAAAGAGCTGGTATGCTATGAATGATGTTTATAACCTAATGTTATTTAAAGTGAGGGAAAAAACCCTAAAACCCAGCAAGACCTCAATGAGGGGAGCAAATCTGGAAAACAAGGAAATCTGATAAAACGTAAGGCCACCATTTTCACCTTGTGCTGCTGTGTGAGGCCTCGTCCTTACCTGCTGGAGAACCCTGGTAAGTCGGTTCAGTAAGAGGCAAGTGGATTTATTAATCATTTCAGGAAAAATGAAGAATGCCTTCAAAGACAACACCCTCTCCTTGGCTTCATGAATCTTTTTAGGTTTTACTGTTAATAAGATTAAATAGGAGATGAACAGTAAAGATACTGGAGCAGAGTTTATTGTTAGGAAAAGTACACATTAAGAATAGGACTCCCCTACCACTTAGCTCGGCACTCTGTGTACACATTCTTCCATTCAGATTTTTTTATTGCTGTTTGCTTAGGGGAAAAAAGTCCCTGTTGAAAGAATGTGGGCAGGAATACATTAGTCACCTTTCCAGTGCTCTCTCTGTGGGGCCGGGCCATGCACCCCTCCCAACCTTGTAGTTCTCTGCTAGTGGGGGCTGGAGGCCGCCGCTGGCCCAAACCCAATCTTCTCCTTGCAAATAAAGGGGTCGTCTGACAACATTGTATTTGTTGGGTCTTCTTCTGAGCCAATCAGAGACTGCCCTTGACCGGGGGAGGAGGAGAAGTTTATAATAGGATCAGTTTTGTTTGCAATTTGTTTCTAATAGATGCCAATAAGCCAGTTAACTAGGCTCCAGTTAATGGACATTTTATTACCCCCTCCCCGGGCCGTGCACATGACCTTTCCTTAGAAGCATTTGCGATGCCTGAAAACATGTTATCTGCCTCCTGGTAACTGGAGGACTCTCTCTGCTCTAGAAAACTTGTTCCCCAGCCCAGAGCTGCAGACCAGGCCCAAATACTTTGATCATCCTGTCAGCGGGGAAATTTACAGCAGCATTCGGGCTTTTGTTCCATGTGTATTTCTCCAAATATAATATCTCCCTCAAGAAATCAATGATAAGCTGTTAAACTAAAGAGCATGGTAACATCCACAGAGCAGTAAATTAATGGTCTTTTGTGGATAGATGGTTACGGATTTCATCATAAAAAATGGATAAAAGATTACATATCACACAGAGCGAAACTTTTAATAACTCAACATGACTTGTCTTAATGGGTTTTATTCATTTTAATCATTATAGTGTCAATGATGATTATAGCCTTATTAGATTGTAGTGATTGAGGGGCCTGTTTATGAGATATTGAAAATCTCAGGCTGTTCAGATAGCCTGGCGGCCTGTGTGGGTTTGATGTGTAACTTTATCTGAGGGAGTGGGGCTTGTCAGGAGGGTTTCAATTAATACTTTTACTAAATTGTTCCTGTCTTTAGTGACCTAGGTCACAGATGACTTAAGGATTCCACAACATCAGCTTTTCAAAACAGTTGAGCTGCAGCAGTGTAAATCAAAGGAGGTTGTGAGTATGTGAGAGTGTGTGTGTGTGTGTGTGTGTGTGTGTGTGTGTGTGTGTGTGTGTGTTTAAATTAAGGTAGTATCAGAAAAGGCCTTGGGCAAAGTGACATAAGTCCTTCCATCTCACTGTGCAGCCAGTAGAGTCCTTTTTCCATCTTCCTGGTTCCTCCCTAGAAAGGAGTTATTTTAATAACGGGATAAAAAGTTGGCTACAAGAATCTGGCAGAATCTAGAAGTTTCTCAGTTTTTCCCTCCATCTCTGGGCATGTGATTAAAATAAAAGTCAGGACTCCATTAGTAATTAATAAAGTGCTGTTCCAGAGAAATGCCCCAAGACAGTCAATCTAAAAGAAATTATTATAATAAAGGTGTCAATGATGTCCCTAAATTTAAAATAATAATAATAATAATAATAATAATAATAAACAAACCTGCAAATGAATACCTTCAGTGGGACTGAGGTCATAACAGTTGATATCCTCTTGATTTAGTATTGATTCTTCAGAATTTCTATTTCCATTATAAATAATTCTACCACCTAAAACTTATTCCAAATGGTTCACTATAATGAAAGTCATTTATAATAGGCCTATGAGAAGCAGTGTATCATGGTGTCACAGGAGGCCTGGTTTTGGATTTGGGCTGCTTTCTTCTCTAGCAATGTGTTTTGGGACAGGTAACTTGAATTGCCTCAGCCTCTATTTCTTCATCAATAGAAACAGGAATAATAATAATACCTTTTTGTCCATCTCCTTCATAGGATTACTAACAGAATAAAATGAGCCCACACATGTGCTGAAGAAATTCTACGTTTTCAAGTTAATCTTTAGATCTTCACTAAGATCAAGGGGCCAGGTGATCTGGCTTTTATACAGGGTTCAATAATATCAAGAAATTTGATGAAGAGCTGGAAAAGTCAATTCAATCCATCTGTAAGTAATTCATCCTCAAACATTGGAAAAAAGAACAATAAAAGTCACAAGGAATCTAGGAGAGCTTCCCTTTCCTTTTCTAGGGGGAAGGAAAATGGATATTTGAATTAAAAAGGATAGTGCAAGCCAGTAGCAATGGCCTAGGAAACACAAGACACAGCAAAGTGGGAGTCTGTGTGGGGGGAAGAGCATGGGCCTTGCCATTAGACAGCCCTGGTTCAATCCTTCTCCACCACGACCACGATGGCCCCCCAGCCACCAGCCCTACTCAACATCCACTCACTTTCCAAGGATGTACCCCATGGAGTCAGTCACGTTTACATCCGCTTGGGGTAGATATAGTTCATGTAGTGGTTGGGGACACTCAAATGGCCTCAAAATTTAATTCCCTCTGCCCACAGACTTCTATTCTTGACCTACACATGCTCCTTGGGAAATCTCATTCAAGCCTAAGCTTCCCCATATGCCAGTGTCTCCCAGATTTCTGTCTCTAGCTCCAACTTTCTCCTGGGGTCTAGATATAACTTTCTAACTGCCCTACCGGCCATCTTTGCATAGACATATCCTAAACTTACCTTGTTCTCACCAAATCTGTTCTTTCTCCTGAATTCCGATCCTGGGTTAATAACACTTTCACTGACCACGTGACCAATTTTTGAGTCATCTTCCACTCCCTAACCCTTACTCCCCACACTCTTCTCCTATTGATAGGTGGGTCTGTGTCTCTTCCCCTGGAAACTAGACTTCTATGACAGTTTTGATCAATAGAATTTGGTAAAATGACACCTTGTCACTTCCGAGGCTAACGCATAAAAGGAGATTTAGCTCCTTGGAGCACTCGTACTTGGATCTCTGAGCTGTGTGAGGCAAGCCCTGAGGCCTCCATGTTGTGGGGAAGCCCAAACTAGCACGTGTGGAGGAACCACAGAGAGAGGCCCCGAGACTACAGGAAGCGAGAGAGACACTTGGCTAGCTCCTGGCTGTCCCACCCCACTGCTGTTCTGGTTTCTATCATCATCTGACTACAACCATGATAGGCTTTGCCTACCTGAGCCCTCCCCAAATTCCTGACCCATGGAAACCATGAGATAGGATAAAGTGATTGTTTTTGTTTTAAGCCACCAAGTTTTGGGGCAAACGTAACACAGCAATAGTAACTGGACCGATTACCATCCAACTCCTCCTTCCTTCCTGCAGCCACCTCCTTAGGTCAGGCCCTCATCACCTTGCCTGGCCCTGGGGCTGGCACCCAGGAGACCCAATCAGCATTTTGGCTGAATGAAAGTCAACTCCATCACAATAGGTTTTGTGGGTGAGATTAGGAGCTTAAATATAGTTAGAATTCTGTGGTAATAGATTTCTCCCTGCTGTTGTAAAACTGCTGATGTATGAACCGGATGAATCCCAGAACTAGCATGAGACACACGCCTTCCTCAAGATGAAGCAACGAAGGGGAAGAGAAAATGTTAAAAAATAAGCATTATCAAGCCTATAAGTGTGATTGGTTTAGAGTTGGTTCAGATCATTTTTTTTGCCCATATTTATTTATTTTGTCTTGTTAGTTGAAATCAGCCCAGTCACTCGAGTCTTTTTTCCAAAACGGCAAAACAAAGATTGTCTTATGTTTTTCTTTTCGTGCCAGCTGGTGCTACCCAGTCTCAGTTGGACACGTTTAGATCTTAATTTCTGTTAATCCTTGGACAACACTAAAAGGTTCCGGAGAGCTGCTGGTTTATACAGTCAGTGAGAAACAGCCTTCCACTTCTTATAGCCTTCTACATGTTCCATTTTTCAATTTTATCTATTGGAATGTAAAATTTCAGCCCTTTTATAAATTGCCTATTAATATTTAATTTCTTACATCATTGTATTGTTACCAGATAACCA
Source organism: Avahi laniger (assembly GCA_963575035.1). Taxonomy (NCBI): domain Eukaryota; kingdom Metazoa; phylum Chordata; class Mammalia; order Primates; family Indriidae; genus Avahi; species Avahi laniger. The sequence goes on along the minus strand of CAUYSK010096714.1, from coordinate 28,000 downwards.
CCATTGCTACATGAAACAATAACAGAAGATGCATTAACTATCAATAGAGGAGGACACAAATAGATAGCAAAGGTAATATACATGAAAAATAGTCTGTCGGGCAACGTCAGCCTCAATGAGCATGAATTTACAGTCACGTACAGTAGCCACAATGGTTCTCATTGTTGATTCATCCTCTGATTACTCTGTTTGCACTGCAGACAAAATAGTCTAAACGAACACCACGATAATAAGTGAACTATCTATCATCTCTTTTATTTTTATTCCAAGCTAGGAGAATTGGCAGAAAGAGAACAGTAAATGGAGATTCCTGCTGCTTCTGTGACACAGGATCCTTTTAAAACACTGAAGGTGCTGTGAATTATTTAAGACAGAGAATAGAAAGTAGGACTTTGCAATTTAACTGAAGCTTTATGTCATGTTTCTTACCCACACTTCAACCACACTCATCTCAGACTAAGGTTTTGTTGTTGTTTTTGTTGTTCAAAAGCTATCAGTACAAGAACATTTGCTTTCGGTTAAACATAGAATGGCCAAGTCAGGAATTAGTGAAAGGATCAGGAATAGAAACAAATAATTTCAGATGCAGGTTGAGAACTCAGAGGAATAGTTTTGGTTAATCAGAGAATCACACACAGATCCCTTTAAGTAATTTTGCCTGCTTGACATCTCTGCTGGAGGTCCCACGGGCATCTTAAACTCACCATATTTAAGATAAGACTTACTATTTATCCTTCTCTAACCATCCCATAACAAAGCAAAACTGACCCTGTTTCTTTTCATCTTGATTTTCTTTCTTGCCTTAATGGCGCCATTATTTCCCCCCTTACTGGGGCTCAAAACCTGTCTTGGCGTTTCTCTGTCCACTTACCACAGCCAATCGCTGCTGAAAGAGACAAATTTACCAAGAAGCAGAGGAAGCTTAACTCTTGTGCATGGGCCTTTTCCAGGGTTCCGGCAGCAGAGTGGGGTGGGGAGGTTGGGCAGGGAAGGTTGCAACGTGTTCGCTAGGCCAAAGTTTACAAAGATTTTGTAAACTTTGGAAAAGTAAGGTACTTTAGCTGATGTCTCTTTCTACTCCAATGTTTCCTCAGCCACACTGTGCTTCTTGCCAAATGCCAGTTTGGAGACTGAGCTAAGAGGATGCTGAATTGAGTTTGGGGACGTCTTCATTTGGGTTTAATGGGACATATTTCTGTGTTTTGGAGGCTCTTCTGTTTGCAGGGGGCAGCTTCCACTACACTCCCACTGTGGTGACTTACCTGGCACCGCACCACAGAGAAGCAAGGCCAGAAGGATGTCACACTGGGAAGGTGCAAAGGAGGAACAAGACGTGAATGTGTGGAGCGGTGGTCTCTGGAAAGTTCTTTCACTTCTCAGGCATGTAAAATTGTAAGCAGAGGATTCACTTCTCATTGATACCTGGTCAACATACCAGTTCCGTCCTATCAGAAATATACTCTAAAATGTATTTTATACAATCGTGAATGTACATACTTTCTTGATGGAAATTATGAAAAAGAGAATTTATTGGCTTCTGTTCGTAGGGCAAAAACCTGTAGCAGGACTATAATTAGTAAGCATTTCTATAACAACTCACATATAACAGAAACAATTCGAAAACAATCCTACAAGTGTCCATGACTTCATCAATAATGAGTTGTGAGCCAAAAGAAGCTTTTCTAAACCATCAATAATAGAAAACAAATTTTTGATCAACCATGCCTGAGGAAAGACTGAATTATCTTTCTATTCTCTCTGTAGAAAATATTATTACAAAATATTTGTCATATGAAGAAGCAAAAGCAAAGACTATAAAGCCAAAAGTGTTCAAAAATAAGAATTAGAGGCTCGTCAGGCAGCTTGTTAAAAAATGGGTTTTGTTTGGTGATGCTAGTGGTATTTTTCAGGTTTTCCAATTTTGTAATTTCTTATGATTTCCTTTCTCTAAATAAATATTAACTTTTGTATTTATTATTTCATTCTTTTTCTTTAAAGAGGGAGGCCCCAAATTATATAAGCGTCTGACCTCAGCCAACCTGGGTCCACTCGGGCCCAGCCCTGTGGATTATTCCTGCACGGGGCTTCTCGACTTTCCGGCGACTTTCGCTTTGCCACTGTCACCTTTGCTCAGACTTCATTTCCTTTCGTGCGATCTAGCAGGGTAAGTGCTTAAGTGGTTCTTGCTGCGTGTTCTTCTTCTCCTTGCCCTGATCCATACTACCCCTAGATATCAGATTATTCTTATTAATAACAAAAATAAGAACAACTTATGTGGTACCTGTTAGGTGCCATGTACTTTATATGTATTATCTCTAATTCCCACGATCACTCTAAGGACGTAGTATTACTACCACTGTATAGATGAGGAAACCAGGACTCAGTGCTTAAGTAACTTGTTGAAGGGCAAAAGGTTACCAGGTGACAGAGGAGAGTTTCAAACTCAGCTCCTCCTGTTCTCATTCTGCTTGCAGCGTGTGGTCCTCTCTATTCCAAAACAGCTTCTTTCATTGCTTCTGGAAAGAAACCTTAAAACCTTTAGCCTTCCACAGTAAGATGCTGGCCGTTCCTTCCAGGTGATTGTGTCACCTTTCCTGTATATATGCCCTACAGTCCAGCCACGTCCAACCTCTCGATGGTTCCTGAATATGGCACATTTTCTCCTTGATGCAGACCCTGACCCTCCATAGTAACCTCTTCTCTACTTTCCAGAACCCTTGAATGCCAGTTTCACAAGCCATCTCCACAGTTTCCCAGGTGGACTTGATAGCTCCTCTTTAGCTCCCACAGCACTTCAGTTTTGCTGTAAGAGATTATAGCACTTACTGCATTTTCCTTTATTAAGGAATATGGGTATTCACCTTTACATTATTGCAATTGTCTCATTATACATGTAGTTTGTTTATTTCATTTACCATCATAGACTCTTTCCATATTTCTGCATAGTCAATTTCCATGTTGAACATGATAGTTTATATTATTGACATAGCTTATTTAAATATTTCTCTACAGTTAGACATTTTTTGTTTCAGTTTTTGTTTGTGTTTTTGTCGTTGTTCATTACTGTTAAAGTCAGCATTGGAAAGAACATCTTTGGAATATAGATTTCTTTCCTCTATGGAATTATTTCCTCGGGATAAAACTCCAGTAGTGGCATTACTGGATCAAGGTGCATGGACATTTTATGACTTAGGTGGCTCTGTTGTTTTCCAAAGGGGGTTTGCCTAAATTACTCTGTAATTAGTGGTACATGATTGTACTAGTTTCACCTTGCAGCATTGGATGGTATTATTTAATTTTTCTGTTTTTGCCATTGAGTACATTGTTCCCTTAGATTTTTTGCTTTTTGAGATTGAGTGTCTTTTGAAATTGGGGCCACAGGAAAGAAGGGAAACCAGATAAATTATGTGAATAAAATTGCTTTTAGAAATTTTAATGTTAAGATGAATGATAGAGGAAGAATACATGAGAAAAGTCTGTGAATAATTTGATGGCAAATTGTAAAAATAATTTGTTCCACAAATGTATCAAAGTCTTGAAACCCACACAGCTACTACCTGACAACAAGATTCAGTTGGCTGATTGGCTGAAGATTTGCAGATGCAAATAATACCACTCTGTCAGATGTGTAATTGGACAATCACTCCCAATTAAAGGAGGCAGGAAATTAAAAAGTTTCAGGAGATAATTGATTCTCCAAATTAATAACTCAATTGGTCAAAATCACAATACCTGTTGAAGTCACTTTAAATTATGCTTTAATAGTAATTAGAGGCTTTGCCTCATGTTCTATGAAATATTTCCCTTTGCCAATGAAGTACTAAGGGACTGGTAATTTAGGCAAATAAATGATGATTGCCTGATCAAAGTCGTTAAATTAATATAAAATGTAATGGTGGTAAATTCTCCAATAAAAGAAAATGGTTTAAAATCTCTGTAGGGAGGTAGCCAAAAAATACATTCTGCAAATATTTGGATACATTTTCATAAGGTCCAGCAGCCCATTCCATTTTGCAGATTGGCTTGATAGGTTCATAGACCCATCTTTTTTCTTTTACTATAGCAATAAGTAATTGTGTCTATTCCATGCCTTTGTCATACCTAATTGCCACTTTATTGTTCCCGAAGGGCAATTGGAGGAAGACTTTTAAAAAGCTGAATTTAAAATGACTAATAAGGATTAAAAGAAAGAACCCAGAGGTTGCAGAGCTTGTCGAAGCCTGATGCGATTTCCTGCAGTTATATTTTAAGGTAATTTACAATAGGTCTCATCATCCCATGTTGTTGAGAGAGTGTGGTTTCTCGAGATCTAAACTTTAAGAATCATATATTCACCCTCATTGGCAGCATGTTCGGAGTCTCAGACACCTTCAGCCAAACTTTCACACCCAACACTGTCATTCAGTAGGAAAAAAATTATCCCAATGTGGAGCAGCATTCACAAAGGAAAATGAGTCTAAAAGAAGAACAGCTGCTTCACACACTGGGAATTCCACTTACCATGCAGCACTTAGAGTATGACAGGGTTTCTGGCATCTTCTCGTGACTCCTGATTGCTTTATAGAAAAGAAGATTATGTCCCAATCTATGCTCCCTAGAACAGAGGTGTCTGGAGAGCACTCATTTTTTCATTAAAAAGAAAAAATTTAAGTACTTACTAATTGCAAGACCAAGTTCTGTGCCAATGATGCTTTGGCATAGAAGAGTAATTCGGCTGCCTCGAACAAAAGTTATAGTCGGAATTGTTCCTGGAACTCTGGAACATGTAAACATCGCCTAAAAGTATAACTTTCTAGTGCTGCAAAAGCAGTGAGAAAGTTAAACATGATTTTTGGAATATTTTTTAACAAAGTAAGTTTCTTCCGGATGCTGGGTTAGAATACCTAGGAAGGAGGCTGCACATTTCTGGGTTTAGAACTTGTGAAGAGTTAGTGAATCTGTACCTTACTCATTGCAATTCCAGTTGGTCTGCCCCAAGTCAAACACAAAATCGTATTTTACAGGGGTGAATAGATGCTTTAAAAATGTTTTCAAAATAAACGTTCTGAATGTCAATTTGGTTTCTGAGTTAAATTGCCTCTAAATGACCCAGTTCTAAACTCACATTTCAAAGCTCTGGGAAACCCTGTCTGGGGCCTGTCTAGACCTCAGACTTGGCCTGGTTTGTTTTAAGGTTTCAGCAAGTGCCTGGTCTGCTGGCTTAGCCTATTGCCAGGGCAGAGTGGCATGTGTGAGACGTGATGCAGATTTCTCAGGTACTGTTTGGTTTTGCTTTGTTTTTTCACTATAGTCTGGTGGAAAAAGAATTTTTAAAATGATATTATGGTATGTTCTTGAAATTGTATCGTTCCTTGGCTTTGTAACTTCCAAAGTGGTGACTCTCCACCAAGGATCCAGTGGCATCAGAGACGTGAATTCTAGTCTGACACCATAAGTAACCTACTGTGGATCCTTGGAGAAATCACTCAATCTCTCTGGGCTTCATTTCTAAAATGAGGCATTTGGAATATAAACTCTCACAGTCTCTTTGGTTCTCTGCTTCTGTGATATTACAGAAAGTGCTAACAGGTTTTCTAAATTGTATTGTATCAGCTATATACTTATACTGGAACACAAACCAACGATTCAGCACTAATTATATACTGGGCAAAGCTGAAACTTAGAATGGACTTAGCAACTGGCCAGTTGTGAGGTAGCAAATAAGGGTTTATGGAGATCCAGAGGCTCATGCAATTGGGCACTCAGCTGGGCTTACGCCTCTGTCACAACTGGTGTGTTGAAAGATTCAAATTAAATAAACACTATGAAAACACAGACACGCTTTGGTTATTATTTTTTTAAAAATAAAGTTTTGGAAAGAACTAGAGACATTGATCAAATCAATTAGCTCATACCTTAGCAGTTCTGCATTGCATGCATTTGACAGGGTGGAACATTCATAAATAGGCATATTTAAGCTCCCGTCAGGGCTGGATTGTGTAATGGTCTGGCACGTGTGACTCCTACGTTTCTTTAATTACTGCTCCATGCAGCACCCGCGGCACAAGTGGGGCACTGTGGGCCTGGTGAGTCTGCCTCACTCCGAAGGATGGAGGGTGTCACTCATGTCTGTTGCCTGATCCTTTCAAGTTGAACAAGGCAAGGGGGCCAGTCACTGGGGGGCTGGAGCACTGGGCATCTTACTGGACCCTGTCATTCCAGCCAACAGAGGTAGCCCCTCAAGGACAAAGGCATTCACACAGCAGCTATGAGCAAGAAGGCTTGCGGCACACCACGATGCCGCTGCTTCTGGCATCTCCGCTGCGATACACCGGTTCTTGCTGTCGAGAACACAGCCTCGCCCAGGCAGACGTAGTCACCGTCTTTATTTAGGGAAGGTGAGAAGTTTATTCAGGTAACTGAGAAAGCCACTCTTTCATCTTGAATATTGAACAGACTCATTGGCTAATTGTTAAACTCTCTTCTTACAGACAGATTTGGTGGTGTGAATTTTCTGTCAAAACGTATCCCTGAAACTCTGTCTCATTAAAGAATTGACTCCAAAATGAAAAATGAATGAAATCTGTGAGAATGGTGTTTCACTTTTTTAAAAAAATTGAGGGGAAATTCATATAACACAGCAATTAAGCATTTTAAAGTGTACAACCCAGTAGCATTTAGTGCATTCGCAACGTTGTGCGACCACCACCTCTCTCTAGTTTGAAAACTTTGTCGTCACCCCAGAAGAACACCCCACACCCACTGAGTAGTCACTCCCCATTCCTCCCATTTCCCGCCAACCACTAGTCTACTTTCTGTCTTTGCGGATTTGCCTACCCCGGATGTATTTTATGCTTTGAGAAGTGACTTTTGCTCCAAAGTACTCAGCTCCCAGAGGATAGGAAGAGAAAGAGCATATATCTGTGGCCCAATGATTGTTAAATATTTACCTGTCGGGACCTCCTGCTTCCTTCCCCCTGGAGCACAACTGCCTTCAGTGGACCACAGGCTGTGGACCAGCTCCGGGACGTGTGCCCAGCAGCCCAGTCCAGCAGGGAAGAATGATGTCCATTTAGAGTTCCAGGAAAGGTGTAAGTAGCACTGAATAAAATGATTTTAAGTGGAATTTGGCCACATTCGAGGGCTAATTAATGGGCATTAGGAACAAAGTGAGGAATGTGCTCTTGGCTGCCACCGAGTTATCAGCGTAGTAAAGCACGGCCTGCGAGTTTCCTAACCTCTGCAGAAGGACGCCCTTGTGCTCTGTCCGGCATATTGAATCTGTTAAGTGCTGAAGAAAACTGCACTCTTGGAAAAGAATGCGAAGTCTTTTATTCACTCGCTGAGAGGTTGGTCCTTAAATCTGCTGGAAGCTGGACATGAGACTCTTTTGATCTTAAATCTCAGAGGGAAGTGGCTCGGTCAGCAGCCTCTATTAGGGAGCCCTTCTGAGGCTTCAGAAAGAAAAAGAGAGGATCGTTACCTGTCCCCATCCTCCTAACGTGGGCAGTTACCGGTTCTTACAACTGAATTGAAAATATTTCTAGACACGTGCAAAATGAGAAAGAAAATATTCACGGTCCAACAAGAGCAGCTCTGCAGGCTTGTTTCTCCTTTAAGTATTTTGCAAACATGAGAACTCTAAGAACGCTAGCCGGGAAGGGAAAGAGGAAATGGGGAAAATAACCCCAAATGGAAAAAGGTCTTTTTTCCCTCAGGCATCATTTTTCAGTGAGTGAAAAAAATTTCTAAATATCTGTTTGTGTTTCAGAATCATTTAAGCCATCTTAATCAACTCACCTCCGTTTCCTTATTATTCCAGAGCCTAGTCATCCTTCCCATCTAGAGTTGAGCAGCAAGTTGCATTGCGTATGGAGACACATGGGTTTTATCCAAAGCCTGCGGTTTTTCTTAGGTGGGCTATTTCTTTACTCACATAGAGTAGCCTTGTACATGAACATTTAAAATTTGCCAACCAGTAAGTTTTTAAAAAGTAACTTGCCTTCCCCCTAAAGGTATGCTCAGGGAATACAATAAATAAAAACTGTATTCTTTGCCATCTAGCTTTTAAAACTGGGCAACAGCGAGCATTCACTGAACTTTGCTCTAGTGCATGGGGTATAAACACTGTTTTGAGAGAAAAAGGGAATGTAATCTGTTTTCCTACTCTTGAATTGGAGGAGGAGCTATTCTGCATTTCCTTAAAGTCTAGAAATAACTGGGACAGGTTGGGATGGGCATGTGCAGGTCAAGAAGATGAGGAAGAAGAGAAGGAGAAAGGAGAAGTAACAAAGGAGAGAAAAGGAGGAGGAGGGGGATGGCTGTCTACAGGGATTTCCCTAAGCAAGGCTAGCGCAGTACAGGCAGTAAATGTCTGAAGAGAGAAGAGCTTACTGGAGGTTTGTGACCATCTCCCCACTGGGCATCCTCCAGGTGAGGGGCTAGTAGAGGCAGAGTTTCATGCGTGTGTGACTAGCACAATGCCACGGGGCCTGGTGCTCAGAATGTCCACACTTGGTTTAGGGCTCTGTTGTCATCATCCTGAAATTCTTCTTTTTTTTTTTTTTTGAAAGGGTCTTGCTCTTTTTCCAGGCTAGAGTGCAGTGGCATCGTCATAGATTACTGCAACCTCAAACTCCTGAGCTCAAGCGATCCTCCTGCCTCAGCCTCCCAAGTAGCTGGGACTATAGGTGTGTGCCTGACCAATTCTTGTATTTTTAGTAGAGACGGGGGATGGGGGGTCTCACTATGTTGCTCAAGCTTGTCTCGAACTCTTGGGCTCAAGTGACTTCCCCTTGGCCTCCCAAAGTGCTAGGATTCCAGGCGTGAGCCACCACCCCCAGCCTTGAAATTTTTAATGATCTTATTGTTGAACTTGTGCTTTATCCATAAAGTCTAATGGGACACAGAACATGTGCATGAGCAGAGGAGACAGGTGCAATATTAGTGTTTGCTGTTATTTATCACCTCATTTGCATATAGAGCTCATGATACCCCTTAAGAACAGAATTCCAGTGGACCCACAATGCATGGGAATTCAACAAGACTTAAAACGAGTACAAGGTAAGCATGTTATGCTTACACCCGAGTGAGCGGGGGATCTGAAAGCCCCAAGAGGCCATGCTTTCAATTCAAAACTCCCTTTCCAGAATTTACTTGGAATGCAGAAAGAAGTACTGGAGTTCTAGAAATCACAGAGGACCAAGTAACCCTGTTACATCCTTTGTCATTCATGTTACTTCCCTGTAATAGTCACCACTTATACTGGAAATGATGACATAAAAGGAAAGAAAAAGATAGGGCAAACCATTGTTCCTTTTCCTTTCTCTTCAGCAAGTCAAAGGTAGAGCATTGGTAGAATATGCACTTATCAAGAAGCAAGTTCATTTTGTGCAGCATTTTCACTGCTCTGGAGAGAATGAAATACATATGCATGTATGAGGTGCAAAATATGAATTACGGAATTTTTGTGATTTCATATATGAGTTAAATGTTCCTATATTTGCATTTAAAATCGACATTGCACGATATAAAGATGAGTGGTCAAATTCATGCTGAAATTTCAGTTCTTTATTTAGTACATCATATAGCAAATAAGAACACACCATGATAACTCGAGAACCTAGAGAAGGAAGGAAAAAAGCTTTATAATTTAGTACCTTTAATGCTATTTCCCTCTGGTTTTTCAACAAGGACCCCACATCTTCATTTTGCACTGTGTCCTGCCAATTATGTGGCTGGGGAAGGTGGGCTGGAGTGGTGCTGGGACCCAAGGGGGTGTTGCTAGAACCGTAAAACTGATCTACTTATATTTTAAAAAACAACTCTAAGTTCCTTGATAAGATACTCCTTTCTTTCTTAATAATTTCCCTTAATACCAAGTACTGTGCTTTTCCTCCAAAGCACTTTGCCTCTGGCACATTTCCATGAGATGGGCCCACTGCTTGTACAAGGACAGTGCGCGCCAAGGATCGGCTTGGTCTTGGCTTCTGCTCTCAGGGCCAGGACAAGGGCTGAGCTCTTACGCTCCCTCTGTTATTTCTGTAGAGTTTGGCTGGTTCCTATGAACCTTAGGTTGAAGTTTGTTATTTTATTGTCCATTAAACAATCTTTTGTAAAAATCTTAAAAAACTATCAAAATGTAAATGTAAACAAAAAGGTAATGCAAAAAGGTAAAAATAAAATCATTTTGGTGACTTTTTTCCCAAAGGCTTAAAACCACAATCAGATATTATTATAATTTTGAGTGTCATTAGTCGTATCTTGCATCTGTTTTCATGTTTATAACTCTGTGGGATTTACTAATCTCAGAAATCTCAGAGCTATAACACTTTTCTTAACGTAAGTGGAAGCTGTTTCCTAGGTTTGATTTCTTAGTCTTCTCCTCCGCCATGAATTTATCGGTTTGTTCTACATATTTTACAAAATCCCAGCCTTGAAAAACAAGGCTTGACAATTTAGCTCCATATACACTTTAAAACTTAAGAAATGGTTAGATGTGTTTCATTTATATTCTTTATTATTCATTTGACTTACAAAGTATATAGGCATGGAAATTGCCTGTCAGTTTTACTACTGAAAGCTCCAGCTACTCTTACTTAAGATTAAAATCATTCTTTTTATAATCACTCACTTTCCTCCAAGAAAATTCTCTGTGTGGGGGAAAATCTTTGGTGGAGAAGGATTCTGTATGGACTTCCAACCCTTTAACCTAGATTATAGTAGGATGTTAAGTCAGGAAATGACATATCGGGGCAGGAATCAGTTGTGCTCCCTCCCAAGTCTATTTTAAAGCACTTTCCATTTTAAATATAGCAATAAAATATCAGCCTCAAAATGTCTGATAAGGATAAAGCAATAGATCCAAATCCAATCTAAATCTGACACTGCCAGGAACAAGAATTCACATTGGTAAGTCAAGACTCATTTATGGGGCCATAAATGGGTGGGCCAGCTATAATTTGGGTATTAAACTTGTAAAATATATTGATGGTATGGAAGAGCTAAATAAATAATTTACTACAAGAAAATTGGAAATCTTTACCTGGTACTTAATTGACCACTTGGTCTCCCAGATTCTCAGTGCTCCTTGCTTTGCATTTATGTGTTTTTCACAGGCTGGTTTTTCCTTTTCCTCACTTGAGTTTAATTTCCCTCTGCAGTGAATGATCACAAGTTAGTGCCTTTCTGAAAACACACGGTTTTCATTTAAAATTTTGTCAATCCGTTACATGCCTTTGACAATTTCATTTACCTGTTAGGAGGATAAATCTACTCCACATTCTGTCCGTTCTAGGATTAGACAAATTTCTTCTTGGCCCAAAAAAGCCTTTTCGGTACCTCATCTCAGATTCCTGTTATGAACACAGAATGGGAGGGGCTTCAAGGAGATGCTTTACAAATTTTACTCAGTCTATTTGTTTGGTTTTTGGAAATCTGCTGAATTGGGAGAAAAATGATTTTAGAAAGCTCTCTTACCGCCTCCCACATGTCTCTGAGGTGCTAAGTATGACTGGAGATGGAAAACACAGAAACTTAATCTAAGACAGTGTTATCTATGTACATGTATCCAAGAAAACAAGCAGATTTTTTGGACAAGATTTTTAATTTATTTAATCGAACAGTAACAGCATCTCATATGTGAATAGTAATTACATGTTTCAAAAGGCTTTCATATCTTTTATTTTTTCAACCCTTGTGATATTCCTACAGAGTAAACAGGACAGGGATGGCAATGACTAGTTTTGCTAGATGAGAAAACTGTAGTTTGGGGAAGTTGGGACTTGCACAAAGTAATTTATACAGTAGATAATTAGGCTGGAGCCAAGAGCCCAATTCTTTAGAATCTCAGATTGACTCGAGTGTGAAGGGCCATTTTGTGCTTTCAGCTGCAGATAATAGAGAGGCCAACTTTGACAAATTAAACAGTAAAGAGGGATCACCAGAGGGAGAAGGCTTCAAGCTTGGTTCCATCTAGGTTTTGACTCTATTTCTCTGCTCTGTGCTCCTCCGGGAGCTGACTCTGGCTTCAGGCTGACTTTCTTCATGGCTGCAAAATGCCCCACTTGAGTAGCAAGTGCAGTTATACATTTCCTAGTTCACCCCTGGAAGGTTGAGAGTCTGATTTCCCCATTTGTTTCTTGAAAGCAAGGTAGAGCTTTTCTAGAAGCTTCTAGCAACCTTTTTCTTTCTCCAGAATTGGAGCATGTGACATTCTCAGTCAATGACTAGCAAGGACCACGGGATGACTTTGGTTAGCTTAGTCTATCAAAGCCAACCTTGAGTCACAGTTATTCAGAAGAGAGAACTTACCTGAGCAAGATCAGGGTTCTTGTAGGAAGGAAGAAGTGAGAAGGGGTGATGGGTAGACAATCAACAGCATCCTCCAGTTACTTGTGTAATTTTGGTGGCGACGAATTTGAGAAAATCCATGTTTGTTATGGAACAAGGCAGCAAAAAGAGACTTTTTGGTTTAGTCAGAGAGACTGAATAAACAACTAAATTTTGGTTGTTTCACTGTGCCTTATGCCCTCCTTTATTTCCCTAGCAGCATCTCTGCTCTTCCATGTGGCTTCTGCTTGGCTGTGTCTAGACCCTGGACTTTTCCTGAACACACTGGCTGTGCGTCACCCTTAGGAAACTCAGGGGTTCTCCAGAAGCACCCGCTCCCCTGGAGTCCCTAACTTCATTTTATGCTAGACCCCATTTCTAAAGTGAAAGTACATAGAGGAGTTAGTCATTTAGATCCTGAGCAGTTCCAAGAGGGAAGGTGGATGAGGGTTCATTGCTTTCCCCGAAGCCAGGCTTGGCAGTCCAAAGTATTCTCAAATATGCTGAAAGTGAATTTCCCAACAATGTGTTTTTTGTATACCAGACTACTGCCCCAGCTACTACTTTACTGAAAAGAGTAGGGCCATATAGCTAACATTGTTCTATTTAATATCTATGCTCTCTGACAATGGTCTTATTGAACAGTACATACTCGTGAGCTTTTATTTTTTTATCTGGAGAACCCCTGGTGTTCTAAGTATGCAAAGTCTTCATCGAAGCAGGCACCTGCCTCTCACCCTGAAGGCCAGCAACCCTCTGGCCATTGATCCAGAGCTGGCCATACACACCGGGGGCCTGATCGACTGGATCCCACCATGCAGGGGACACATGCTCAGAGAGCAGTGGTCCAAATGGCATCATTGGAGATGCTGAGAAGGAGAAAGTGCCCAGCTTCCTTTAATATCATCGCGTGTTTTCAGGTGGAGGACTCATTTAAGCAAGGGAAGATACTTTCTCTGTAGGCATCTGGCTCAGGTAGATAATGAAAAGCAAAGAACACAACTCCACATCCCAAACACTATGTCTTTTTAAATGAGATTTGGGGCTTAGTTACTCATGTGTGACTAGCAGGACTGGCGTCATAATTTGCAGGGCCCTCTGCAAAATGAAAATGTAGACTCCTTGTTGAAAAATTATTAAGAATTATAAGCCAGTGACAGCAAAGCATTAAATCAAGCATGGAGCCCTTTTAAGCGTGGGGCCCTATGTCACTGCACAGGTCTCATGCCTGTGAAGCTGAGCTTGGTGACCATGCTCTTTAAAGTGACAGAACAATTTTCTATCACCAGTTACCGAATTCTATTTCTAGTGATTTCTTTCCAAAGAGCTCTGAACTTGGAACACAAAATTGTTTAGATATTAAGACTCGTTTTAATTGAAGGGGCAGAGCCTAGAGGTAGATTTAAGAAAAGCTGAGATTGCATAAATAAAATTGTGTGTTAGCTTTTGTTCTGGAGTGAGTCTTGGTTTGCGAAATCAAACCTGGTTTGATTATGCTTTAATCTCTAAATGGCCGTAGGTGAATCACTAGAGTCTCAAAGTCACAGCCTCATTTTCTCTAAAGTGGGGATAATCCTAATGCCTACCTTCTTGGGATTAAATGTAGGGATTAAATGCAATAGTGAATATAAAGTGCTTAGCGTAATGCCTAACTCATAGTCATTGCTCAATAAATATTAGCAATTGCCATAATAATTATTAACAGTTCCCAGGGAAAAGGGGCGGTTGAAGACTGGAACTCCTCCAAGGGTGCCTTGGGGTTACCAGGCTCAAGCTGTGTTGTCTTTTCCTGGGCCTAGTTGTCACTGGAAATTTTTTTAATGTTTATTTTTTTCTGATAATATACTCTTTATTTGTAGAAAATTAAAAAAAAAAGTTTAAGTGAAATTTACACATGGATTAATCATTCAAAGATAACAACTGTTGGTATTTTAATATATTCCCCTCAAAATTTCTTTTTTGCACATATGTATATAAAATCATGTCCTAGTGTATCTGCAGTGCTAGATCCTACATCCTCCCTTCCTGTGAATATCACTTCATGTCATTAAATGGTCTTCAAACATTTTTTTATCATAGTTTAAGTCTATTTTGGGCAGATGTTCCATAGTGTATGTGCTCCCCTATCTCTTGGACTCTTAAGTTGTTTCCAATATTTCAATATTGTAAATTATGCTGCTGTGAATGACCATGTGTATATATTCCCCAACACCTCTGACTATTCCTCCCTTAGAGAAGAATTCTCTCTTAAAGAAGGGTAACGAGTAGGAACCCATTTAAGCCTCTTGACATGTACTTCCAAAAAGATTGCACCAGTTTCTCTCCCATTGGGTGTGGATGGGAGGATCTTCTCTCCTGAAACCCTCACCAACATCAAGTTATTTGCAAAGCTCTGACTATTTGGCACAAAATTGTCATGTCTATAATACTTTGTTTGCTTTGATCGACCATGAGGTTGGGCATGTTCCCATGTTTGCTGAGTATGTTTACTGTTCACTGAGCATTTGTATGACTCCATGAATTGTAAGTTCATGGCTTTTGTCAGTTTTTCTATTCAGAAATTTGATTTGTGCCCTGTATTATTGTTAATAATGTACTCCAAATTCTTACATCTCCTAATAATGCATATCATATATATCAGAGAGTTTTCTGTAATAATGTATTTTTACTTCTAAAAACATATAGGACCAGAGCAAAGTATGAAGTGGTAAGATGGTGAGGTATTTGACAAATACAGCTACAAACAGCTTCTTTCGCCATTGTTGTTATATTAGGTGAAACTTGTCTTTTAAGAAAAATTATGGCAATACTAATAGAGAGCAATACTTCCATATTTTACATGCTTTTGAGAAGCTAAGGGGTTATCGTCAAATGTTAATAGTAATATTTTTTCTGTGTGATAAGTCTAAGTGATTTTTATTTTATTCCTTGTACTTTCCAAAATTTCTATCCTGAACACATATTACTTTTTATTATCTCTTTTATACTTAAACAATGAAAACAAACAAATCCAAAGACCTACTGATAATTAGAATAAGCCTATAATATTTTTATTCCATATGATTTAGCAAAACTGAAGTTACATGTCGAATTAATTATTTGACAAATTACAAATGAACTACTGAGGCCTATTGCCTTTTCAGTCTTCAGAGAATCAGGTTTTGTAGTTGCTGGCATGCCCACGGAGGGGGTGTGATGTGAGTGCCACAACAGGATTTTGTGTCAACTAGATCTGAGGTCAAATCCACATGGCCTCATATTGGTTGCATGACTCTGGATGCTAATGTTTCTGTGCCTCAATTTTGTGTCTTTAAAACTGGGACAATAATATCTTCCTAATAAGGTCGTTGTGAGAAATAAATGAGATAGGATATTTAACACAGCCACAGGCACACAGGAAGTGCTCAACAAATGGACATCATTATTATTAAGTTGAGCTGGTGCCACACCTACTTGAATGAATACATTGGATTGAGTGACAACATTGAAAACCAAGTTTATAGAGGTCTGATTTTACGCCTCTTGTACCTTCACCCTGACCGAGCGAGTGATGCAATGGGACAAAGTTCAGTGTGGTCCCACTTGCCCACCTAATCAAGTCTCTTGGAGGCCAGGGATGGGACAGATCCCTGTCCTCACAGGAGAGGCCCATGTGGCTGTGGGCGCACACTCCTCTCTCCCTGTCCCCAAGTCTCTCCCTGGCGCGCCCTCTCTCTGTCTCTCTCTCACCCGCCACACACTCACGCACTCTCCGATCTCAGCAAGTTGTTTTATGTAGGGGAAGAAAAACATCTTTTCCTTCTACTCTTCTTAAGTTCATTGGCCGGGGCTGCTGTAACAAAAGACAGAGAAATGCATACACATGGATTTAACATAAGTTTTATATCACGTGGGAGCCTTCATTAGGAAATAAAGACCTAAAGAAGTAGTTAAACCTGGGTGTTTCTATGCTAGGTGTGAGGAAGAGTGGAAAGTTGGGGAGAAATAGGATAGGACAAAGGGAGTATGAACTAAGTGTGATAAACTGGGGGTAACGTAGCAAGGCCTATTGATTCAGATTCCTCTCGGCATCCCTGTATCTTTGGAGATAAGGCTGCTCCTTTTCTCCGGGCGCAGGCAGGGCACCTCTCACATGAGGGTCTTGTGTCCTGCTTCAGGGGAAGGTCAGAAGGTCCTTCCTGAACATGCTTTTTCTCAAATTTCTTCAGCTTAAAATATTCAGTGTGCCCAGGTACCGTATTTTGGGGTGCCGTGTCCTGAACCCCATCACATGCATAATGGAAGTTATACATTGATTACTTTCAACTGATTTTCATTTTACACATGGTTGTACCCACAAGTATGGTGGCAATCACTGAGAAGTTTAAGTGAAAGAAGGGGTTCCCTTTAAAGGCAAACATACTTTTAAGCACACTTTATGACTGGAATGAAACATTGGAAAGCAGATGTCCTGCCGGGCCTGCTTGAACCAACACACAAACCAACTGTGATTAAGGCAGAGCCCTGAGATTGTACCCAGGAGGCTGATGCCCTTAAAGCAGCTCTCTCTCCAAGTAGATGGGCAGGCCCTATTAATCTTAAACTAAAATGTTGTCTCTCAAACTGGCAAAAAATCACAACAACTTTAATGCTGGTGAGGGGAAACAGGCATTCGAATATTCTACCAGTGTGGTATAATGTGAGACTGTCATCTGAAGGGCAATTTGGCAGTACAAAGTTGGATCATCAAGCCCACTGTATATCATCAGTGAGGGTACTTCTAGATGCAAGTAACAAAAAACCTAAACAAAAACAACTCAGACAAGAAGGTAATTCATTATCTCACATAACAAGAAGCTCAGAGGTAAGGGAGATCCAGGTGTTGTTAATTAAGTGGGCTCCTGTGTTCATCAGGGTCCCATGTTCTTTCTGCCTTTCTGCTCTGCCATCCCCAACATGTTGGGGGTGTCCCCATGATTAATCCTTCATGGTCATAGTATAGCTGCAGCAGTTCCAACCATCACAGACTCATTTGACAATGTCCAAAGGCTGGAATGAAGAATGTCTCTTTCTTGTGTTCTTATTTAAGAGGAAGAAAATTTCCAGAAGCCCCTCTGTCTGCTCCACTGTAAAATGTTCCTCACATGGTTTATTGACTAGAATCATGTCACGTACCTATTCTAAACCCCGTCATTGGCAAGGAGAATAAAATGACACAATTGGCTTGGGGCTGGGGAGAGACTTGGCTCCCTCTGAAGCACAGACCTTCTCAATATCTGAGACAGATGTGAGTTCAATTAACAAGGAAGAAGTTGGTGAATTCTTATTGTCCAGGCCACAAATAGGCAGTGATTAGAGAGTTTTCCACAACACAGCACACGTAGAAAATTCTAATACAGTATTTGCATGGCACTCTGGGGTAAATTAGAGGGGAATACGGAGATTCAGTATGGGGCTTGGTGAAAATAATCACTAATTTTTTCTTTATATTGTATAATTATAATAAGAAAACTAAAATACAAAGTATTAAGAAAGATATTAAACATTGAATTTGTATAAAACTTTCGAATAAAACCTTTTCAAGTTTTAAGATGAGAAACTTCAACTTGCTTCTATAGGTATATATTTAATATTTTTCTATTTCAGGTTTTATGTTGGGATGGCTACACTCAACTCCTGATCCAGACTTTTCTTGAATGATGATCTCTTCAAATTCTTTACCGTCACCAGAGAAAAACTTGATTCCCAAAGTAGGTGATAAAAAAATTTAAAACCATTTTTTACAACCAGTCAAACACTTTTTACAGTTGCAAATCTATTAAAAATTTTACTAGGTCTTTTCATTCACTGAAAAATATAACATTGAAATTGGGTTTCAAACTCATTTGAACTTTTTCATAGTAAGATTTTCAAAATAATGACAATATTCTAATGTACATATGAAATGTTAGAGCAGGCATCATTACCTAGCCTAGAAGCTGCTACAAGGTACCCCAGGTGTGCATGGACAGAGGTGTATGGTGTATATGAAGGAAACGGTTCCCAGGAGCACCCTTCCGGAGCCTCGTTCAGTCTCCATTTCGCCCCTCTGCTCAGTGAACTGCACTTGGGACATGATCAACTCCAGCAGTTCCACGGGTCCTTGTCAACCAAGAGTGCAGTATGCTCTGCAGCCACTTGCCTGGGGAGACAGAACAGTAGTGTCGTCCCCAGACTAGCAGCAAGAACATCATCTGGGAGGTGGTTAGAGATACAAAGTCTAGGTCTGCAGTGCAGACCCTGGGAGTGGGCCCTGCGTTCTGTGCTGTAACAAGCCCTCCGGTGATCTTGCTGCACAGGCAGGTTTGAGGACGCGGTTCCCAGCACTGGAGACCCGTGTTGCTCAGCATGCTCATCTGTGGGGACTGTGGGTGCCCCGTTAGTCCTCGCACCAACTGTGCACTGACAGGATTGGTATCTCGTGGTGCACTGTGACCCACCCAAGGCACACGGAGCCTCTGCTCCACAGCAAGGGACTGTCTTCAGATCCACTTGCCTCTGCAAGTTTTGGATGAGATAGCTGGGGGCAGAAAGCAGGAGGCATGTTAGCAGCAGCCGGGGGAAGGAGGCCTAGGCAATCCCCAGATTGGATCAAGGACTGTGATTTGTTTCTGTGGCTGTGTAAGTCACATTTTCCTTCACTTCGTTTGAAGTTGTCCAGGATTGACAATGGTGACCAGCCTGCCATTGTCCCCATCACTACGCCAGAGCACTTCCCATTTTACATAGACACACACACACACAGACACACACACACACACACTCCATTAGCAGTTGGCGTACCCGGTCATCATTGGGCAGGCACTGCCTCCCAAGGGTCTCACCTCCTATGGGCTTGTCCCTTTGTTCATGAGGACAGACAGGGGACCAATATGCTATGGGATTCAAACTCACTTCATTTGATCACTGGGTGCCTGGAAAGCAGGGTTGGATTTTCTGCTTGAGAGAGAAGGTCTAGCAGACACCTAACCACTTTCCTGATGTCCCTGAGTCCTCTTCTCAAATTCAGGACATTCTTTCGAGGGCAACACTTCCCCGTATTCAGCAAAAGGCACAGGAGAGCAGAGGGCGGCAATGGCCCTAAGGGTGGGCTCTGTCTCCACCCTCCCAGTGTGTTTTTTCTGACCCTTTGGAGGGCACTTACTCAGGATCAAGAGCTGAGAGGGTGTCCAAGTGCGGAGTGGCTTCATTCTCAGCTTCATTCCTCACCGGCTGAACACAGCAGCGCTGTGCCTTGACACCGTGGCACTTGACGCCAAAAAGGCATTTGCATATACTGTGCTGCGGACTCTCCCCAGGAGGGCAGCGTGAAGGAGAGTTTGAATCTCTGAGTGCAAGCGACTTGCCCAAGAGAATATATTTGATTTCTGGTAAAGCGGGGACACGAACGCAAAGTATCTGGATCTAATGCTGTCCTCTTCTTGCTTCAACACGAGACCTCTTTGTCACTGCGCCTGACTCATCCTCAGCAGGTCAGGGTCAATTTCCTTCCTACAGACTTCGATAGTAGAACTTTCTGAGACTTGCTTTCTCTAAGAAAACCACCCCCATGTTGTTAGACATACTCATGCTTGGGAAATTCTTTCTAATGTCAGACTAATATTCTTTCTTTGTAAGGATATTATGTATCCTTTTGGTCCATTTTTTCTTATGCTTTTCTGGTAAAAAGTGGAAGGGGTAATAATAACAATAACTAAATTTATTGAGACATCATTATGTTCGAGGCACACTTACATGCATGTTGTTATGTAATCTTCACCCCAACTTCATGAGACAAATACCGTTATAACCCCATTTTACAGATAAGGAAAACTGAGTCACGAGGTGTTAAGTAACCGATGTAACTGGCCCAACATGAAGAAAACTGTGGCACAGGGTGTTAAGTAACTGGCCCAAGATAAAATGGCTAATAAATGCTTAAGCAGGGATTTCAGCCCGGGTGGTTTGACTCCAGAATCTATGTGCCCGCCTCCAGTGCCATGTTGACTTTAAGGAAAGAGATCCCAGATAGATTTCTTTTTGTATCTTAGTACAATTCCCTCATTCTATTTCCAAATAAATCCAGCTGCTTTTGTATTATAGTTTCCCCCAAGTTTTACCATTCAGTTAATCTTCCTTTTTTTCCCTATTAGTTGCTCTTCAGCAGTAAACCCATCCAGGAGTCTGTTATAACATTCCTTTGCTCCTGGGTCATTACTTCCACTGTGGCAAAACTGTTACACTGAGTTTGTGTTGACCTTCCTCGGAAAGTGTTTCCAGAGATCCCTTACAGGACGGCAGAAATCTCCAATCCTGTTCCCTGTACGCAACATGCGTCGACTCACAAGTTCACTCAGCCAACCATTACTCTTGAGATTGCTATAAAATTTCCCAATGTAATCCGTACAACAGATTTTTTATTATTTTGAATAATTTTCAGGCTAATTTACATAGACTAATCAAAATAAAGTCAAACCAAAGTCGAAACAGTCAACCGAACCTGTTTTAAAAGCTTGTAATTCAGAAACGTTGCAAGGAATAGGATTAAGCCTAGGCTATAAAGCTAAGAAAAAGTGCTTTTATCATCACTCCTACAAATCTGGAGCATTTCTGGGTATGAGATTGGGGAGCAGAGACAGGGATCCCCTTCAAACGACACCAGCTGTTCCCTTGGTCTAAAACTTCCTCCTTCTTTGTTCTGGGCCACCCCTGCCTATCCTCACAGTCAGATGTCCACTTAGAAATCTCCTCCTCTCTGGGGAGCCTTCCCTGACTCTCCCCCGGCCCCCAAACTGGGTTAGGTTTCCCCCTCCTGAACTCTCCCAGTATCTTGGACTTGCTCATTCTGCTGAACAGCCTGGCCTCCATCCTCCCCAGGTGGCAGGTCCTTGTGGGCCATGACCTTGCCTTGCCCTTCAGTGGTTCCTAGTGCTACCTAATAAAGTGACTGCTTCATAGATGCTCAATAAATATTTAGTACGTGAATGAATGCGATCCTGTTAGTGCAGACACTTTTTGTTTGTTTGTTTACTTTTTCATCTCTATAAAAGAGGTGACCTGACTTTTCCTAACTACGTTGGTGAACGTAATTAGAGACTTTTCTTCCCGACTTCTCTCCTTTAATTAGACGGATAGTGAAAAATCACAACGTACTTGAAAAAAATGAGCTGGTTCAGAACATCCCTCCCAATTACTCACAGCTCCCGAGGATTCTACAAGGCGATTTTTATGATACTCTCTTTTCCTCACTGATGTTTCCAGAGCCTGCTGGCCCAGAAAGAATGTCTAAGAAGGAAAAAAAGAGGTGTGCTTTAGGGGCTGGTTTTTCAACCCAGGTTCCTGGCCGGGCCTTTTTCTTCTGCAAGTTTCCCAGAGATCAAGCCAGTGGCTGCTTCCTGCCCCCTGCTGAGCTGGACCTGGGGGTTGATGGTTTTACTGTTCTTCAGAAAGCATGCAGATTCCGAGCTGCAAGTTCAGTAGCTTGAGGCCTCCCTTAAATTGACAGGGTTGGAGCCACACATTCCACAAGCGGTTGGAAACGTCTCAGCCTTTGGTTCCTTATTATGAGCATGTTATTGTGACTCTGGGCTAGACAATGAATACAGCAATGGTTTTGATGTCTTTTGTTTCAAGCAGCCCATAAAAAAGCAGCCTGGCACCCCCCCCCCACTTTCTGTCCGCAGTTACTTTGGGCAGATGGACCCTCTCCTATGACAGCCTTTACCTTTCCCTCTCACCTGCCCTCGTTAAGTCACGCACAACGGGAAATCTTGCATATCCTGTTTCATTTCACAGTGACTTCTAGCACCCTCGAGATGCCCATCCCACCCACTCCCCGTTTGGTGATTCTTAGAACCGTGCAGAGTTCTCTCCAGTCCACTCGCCTGCTACTGTGTTCCCTCCATTAAGTAGCTGCCACTGAATTTCGTGATAGCCTTTTCTTTTTTGCCTCTGAGGTGATTTTAGGGTATACGTGGCAATCTAAATCTCCCGCCGGTCGACAGGCAGGAGCTGGGTACCGGAGGCTGAGCGCTTGATGGGGTATTTGATTCTTTTTCATTCTGATTAAGCCTCTGGGGACTCGTAGTCCAAACATGAAGGATAAATGGATTTTAAATTAGTTTTTAGGATCCCAAAACTCTGGCTGCAAGTACAAAGAGGTTAATGGTCTTGTAGGCAGTTTTACTTGCGTCTCAGTTGTACAGCTTTGGATCCTTATGTGGGCCAGGGATGTTAGAGAATGAAACCCAGGAATAGTAGAAATAGTGTCAGGAAAGATGGATAACCCGCCGAAAGACAGCAAGGGCCATTTCGACTTCTCTCAGCCAGGGTAAGCTTGCCATCAGGAACATGGGGCACACCCGTGAAAGTCCCCATCTCTGCCAATGACAGGGCCTGGGGGTACGTGCAGAAGGGTGGGCGTCAAACTCCCTTCCTCCCTGACAGGTACCACCCAGAAGGCATGGCCCTGTTGGTTTTTGTTTCTTTAAATTTTCTGAACAGTGGACATTTATTAAATGAAGAAAAAATCCTTTTGCAGGTCTTTGTGTAGTATGTAATTATTCATTCATTATCCAAAATATTGGTGGAAAGTCAGATATAAACCAACACATACTAATAGCTAAGCATAAGAGATGTGTGATTTCCTCAACCAGTACCAAAGCAAGCAATAAAATGCCAGATATTTGATTAAGAGGAGATAAGTTACTGCAGCAGAAGTTGTAATGGTCTTCGGCTCTGTATGTCATCGTCAGTCTTTGGGCTCAAATGAAGGTTTGGACACACCACTACCGGAAGTATTTTCTCATTCAAAGATGGAAAGCGAAATTCCAAGTGCCGGATGAAATCTACTGCGACAATATAAAATGCAATAGCTCCATCTAGTATGACAGAGATTGTCAGAGACCTGTTGCTGTGTTCTAATGGCAATGTGTTTTATTTCTCTAGGTGGAAAACAAGGTTGTGCTCCACTGACCTAAAATAGCCCCCACTGCGCACATTTCACATCTCTGCACGAGGCATTTGGGGATTTGTGTAGGAAGAATCCATTTGCTGGGGTTGAAGGAGACTTGATTTGGAAAGAGGGGAGGGTGCGGCAGGAGGCACTTCCACCCAACTAAGGCCACAGGTGGCTGGGGTCCCTCTGCCACCTTCCTTGGGCATGAGGGTGGCAGTGTGCATGCGGGTGCTGTTAAGTCGGTGGAAGTAAGGAAAAAAATAAAGCACAGGAAATCAAAGAGTGAGATTTTTCCTGGGTGGAAAAGTCTTACTGCCAAGTAGGGAACCTGTGTCTAGGCTCCAGGGGATAAGGTGCCTAAACGTGTGGCAGGAGGCAGGGAGAGAAATAGGGTGGGTCCTTCAGCCCAAACACTGCAAACTGTGTCGATGTTGTGTTAGGAAAGCAAAGTCTCTGAGTGGTACGGACAGGCTGGTGATGCACAAGTGAGCTGGGAGGGGCCCCTGCCTGGGCACGTGGTGATATGGGGTCTGCTGCCCCACTGCCCTGCTATGCACATCACACCCGGGTCAGGGTTGTGCAGGTTGTTCAGCTTGGTCCACTCTGCACCATATCAGCAGGCGTGTGGCCAGGTCGCAGGTTTATCAATGGCCAAAGTGGTGGGAGAGGAAGACAGCATCCTTCCCATTGATCCCTTTTGTTTATACTCCTTCGGCCATGTCTACGCTCAATCACATGATCAGGATCCTGCTGTTCCATCCTGGGCAATTTACTCAGCTTCTCTGAGCCCGACCCTGCTCCACTCAGAGGAGGGGAGATGAATGCCTAGCACAGACTGAGCCTGACATCAGGGGTCCTGAGACTGCGTCCTCACAATGTGATTTCTTATTCTCGTGTCTCTTCCCAGGCACTACCAACTCCTCCAGACTCTGAATTCCTCATTAAATTGGGCATATGTGTCTAATTTAAAAGGTGATCAACCGAAAAGTAATGGCGTGGATTAGGGAGCCAGGCCCACCTACAGCCCCCATGGTCATCGGTGTCTTCACATTGGAAAATGAGCCATTTGATCCCTTTCCGCAGAAGGAAAAAAAAATGCACTAAACTTTGTGACCGAGAACATTTATGATCCATCTGACCCCAAATCTCAAAACCCATTGAAAATGACATCTAAATCTCACAGCGCCCTGAGATTCTGCCAACACCAGTGAGGAATACAGCTAAGAGATTGTGTTACATCTTTGACCTGAGCTTTTTTTTTTTTCCCTTTTAAATATGCTCTTGATAAATGATTTCCCATTTACTTTCTTCCTTTCTCTATTGCCTGTAACCTTGAAACTTGATTTGCTATCCACTAAGCAAACTGATTTGCAACTTGACTAGAATGGGACGGAGGAGGGGGGACTTACAGACTCCAAACAACCCTGCCTTCCCTACCACGGGGGCCAGCGTGAGTGGCGCTCACTGTGGGGCCTTGCTGGGTGCTACTCAGGTAAGGGTGCTAGGGATGGCACCCTCAGTCCCTAATTGCGTGAATTATCCCAGTGTGCTTTGCACAGCAAATTTCTGATGCAAAAAAGTGGTGTTTGCTCTGGAGAGCTGTGGTAACACTCGCACAAAGTTTGGTCACAAAGTCACAAAAAAAAAAAACCAAACAAACCTCTCTGTGCCTCAGTTTCCCCACATATGTAAAGATATAACAATTTTCACTCTATCAGCAGGGGGTTTCAGCAGGAAGTAACAGAAAACCCAAGTCAAATTGGCTTCAGCAGTAAGAATATTTACTGACTCCCAGAACAGGCAGAGCAGCGGCAGGGTGGAGTGAGCCCCATGGCTCCAGCTTCCTGTCCCAGCACTTCCTGGCCTCCTTCTCACATCAACCGCATCCTTGGGCTGAGACGGAAGCGGAGGCAGCAATTCGCAAACTGATATGGGGCTAGACTTGCAAAGATTTTGTTTAAGTTCACATTCATCCTAACAGGAGATTTTTGACGCCCAAGGGTTCCAGTCTTTATTGGTGAGATTTAGTGTCCAGCGGTCACTGGCATGTACTTGGGAGGCTGGGTATACTTCCAATATCTGTCAGTATGGCTGGCATAGGAACATAGGGCCAACCTTGCTTCCCTTGACATTCTGGAATGTGTCCACACCAAGCACAGGAGCTGAAATGGCTGTGTCTTCCGTGAGGTAACCAATATCATCAGGGGAGGCAGGTTCAATTAACAGCCAGAGCTGAAGAGGCACCTTGAAGCTGAAATTTGAAAACTTGTCCAGAGACGAGACTGGACAGTTGTGTCACCTTGGATTCCCTTAGACGGAAGGATACAGAGCCCAGCCGGTGCTCACTCCTGTTGGTGGTCTTCTTCCTGAAGCCTACAGCAGTGGTTCTCAAACTTGAGCACGTGGGGATGCTTTTGAGGGCTTGTCAAAGTACAGATTGCCAGGCCACACCTCAGGAGTTTCTGATCCAGCAGTTCTGGGTAGGGCTTGATTGCATTGCTAACGAATTTCCAGGTGATGGAGATGCTCCTGGTCCAGGGACCAGAATTTGAGAACCACCAACCTAGAGGATGAATGATGGTGTGTGCTTTGCAGCAGAGAGAAAACAGCAGTAACCAGACTCCATTGGCTTCCTCCTTACTCTGGCTTAGTTTATGGTCCCCCTCATCATTGAAGTGTCCTTGGTCATGCATCTACGGGGGGAACCCCATTTTTTCCCTATAGGCTGTAGCTCCCTGTGGGAGAAGGGTAGGGGTTTATAGTTTGTCAACTTCGAGGAGCCAAAGGTTTTGTCCCTGTGGCTGTTTAGCATGTAGAAGAGAAAATGCAAGCTCCCGGGGGTGCTGCCCTCTTTGTTCAGGACAGCCAACACTGGAATCACAGGGAGGTCCCCAACTGAAACCCTATGCACGGCCCAGTCCACAGGGCTCTGGAAAACTTTTAACTAATGGGCACTTGTCAATCTAACAGGACTTCCTACTAGCGTGAATGCCTTGGGTAAAATGCTCATTAAACTGTCAGCCAGCAGAGAGGTGTCACTCCCAGGCAGAGAGTCACAGCATCCTGGGGTGTGGAGAGGCCTCCCCAGGCCACCGAAGTCCTCTTCTCCCCCACCCACCCCAGACTCAAATCCTCTTCTTTTCAAAGCCCTTCAGAGAATTTTATAACTCTCCTCCAACCCCATCAGGAAATTATCCTTTTTCTTCAATCCAAAATATACGTTTGTTTTAAATCTACTATTTCCTCTCGTTGGAGAAAATCTCTTCTGTAAAAATTGAGAATGGCCAGCCACTGTCCATAGTAGAATAGTTCTTCATATATTTAAAATCCCATACGAAATCACTCCTTAGTCTTTATGTTTCTTTTAATTTCAACATTAAAAAATTAACATTTAGTATTATTCAAATAACATTTACACACAGTAAGAAAAATTACATAGCACATAATGGTATACAATGAAAAATGAATCACCTTCCCATCTCAGGTCCCTGGGATGCTTTCTAGAATTAACCTCCAACAATAGTTTTATATATACCTTTCAGAAATTTTCCAAACATATGTGTATACACACACACACACACACACACACACACACACACACACACTTTTTTTTTTTAACTTAATGACCCATCTTGTGGTCTCCTCATATCAGCACATGCACTTCTTTATAAGGATATAGCATAAATTATTTAATTAGTTCTCGATGGTCTTGACTATTCTCAGTTTTGTGCTTTGGCCAGTGTTGTAGAAACATATTTGATTATTTTGGCAAATATAAGATTTCCTAGAAGCGAAGCTTCTGGGCCAAAGTTTTCTGTATTTTTAGTTTTGGCAGATTGCATTCTAGAGGCTGCACCAATTTTCATTCCCTTCAACAATGTTCAATAGTGCCAATGATTCCCTGTATGCTCACCTATACAGTGTGGTGAAAAGTGTTTAAATTTATGCCTCATAGGAAAAACAATGCTATGGCAGACCTATGATTCACATCTCTCTTCTTATGAGTGTCATTGAGCACCTTTTCATTTACCATTTGTATTTCTTTAAAGTCTATTTATATGCTTTTACCCATTTTTCTATTGATTGTGTAAATTTTTCCTATAGTTTTGTAGGTTATTTTTATATATCAGAAATTAGCTTTATTTGTCGCACATGTTGTGTATTGTGTTGTAAGAATTTTAAGTATTTTTCCCCATTTTGTCATTTCTTTTGATTCGCTTTAAAGTGTTTTATGGGTTAGGCACAGTGGCTCATGCTTATATTCCTAGTACTTTAGGAGGCTGAGGCAGGAGGATTGCTGGAGCACAGGAGTTTGAGGTTGAAGTAAGCTATGATGATGCCACTGCACTCTAGCCCTGGTGACAAAGCAAGACCTTGTCTCGAAAATATATTAATAAGTAAATAAAGTGTTTTATGCCATGGAGCAATTTTTAATTTGTATGAAGTTAAACATAATCATGCTTTTTCTTAGTGACTTCTGGGTTTTATGTCAAAGGGCTTCCCCAATCCAAGATTATTAAAAATAAAAAATAAAAAAAGTTCTTTCTTGTTTTCTCTAGTACATTTGTAATTTATAGTTTCATGGCTCCTTTTTAATATTTAGTTTCGTGGAAGGAGAGAGATACTGATACAACTTTATTTTTTTTTTATTTTTTATTTTTTTGAGACAGAGTCTCACTTTGTTGCCCTGGCTAGAGTGAGTGCCGTGGCGTCAGCCTAGCTCACAGCAACCTCACA
>CAUYSK010096710.1:0-133143 GCA_963575035.1 Avahi laniger | reverse complement strand
GCCCATCTTCTACTACTTTTGAACTAGGACCTGCATCCCTGCCTCAGACCCTTTGTTCTTTGTGCCACAGGAGGTGGGATTAATCCAGGAGGAGGTCATGAGATCATTTTAGCCAAACATGGGATTAATCTGGGCGGAGGTCACAAGATTGTCTTAGCCGAAGATGGGATTGATGACAGCCTTTAAAAACTCTGTAGTTTTGCTCAGAAGCAGTATGTTGGTACTTTGAGATGGGAGTCTGCCACCCTCCTCAAATGCCTGCAAATTAATAAACTTCTCTTTCCTTCTCCTCAAAACATAAGCTTTTGGAAGGCTGAGGCAGAAGGATTGCTTGAGCCCAGGAGTCTGAGGTTGCTGTGAGCTAGGCTGACACCATGGCACTCCAGCCCAGGCTACAGAGTGAAACTCTTTCTCAAAAAAAAAAAAAACATGAACTTTTGGTAACATACAAATCTCAATCTCTCTCTTTTTCTCTAAATTATATAATTACTAGCTAGAGGTGTACAGTAACCTCTCCTCTAAATGGAAAAATTTATTTTTTCCTCCTCAATTAGAAATAAAAGATGACTTACATAGGCATGTAACTATCTTTGTGGGTATATAAAGGGGTATTATGGCCTTTTGTGTGACATAACATTTACAGATATTTTTAGGGAAAAAAATCTGTCCTAGCATCTTTGTCTATCATTAAGTAAAACTCTGAGAAAAGATAAACCTCAGAATTCATAGGTTACTTGGTTAACTTTGGTTTACAAAATTTCCTGTCTTTGGAGCTTTTGTATTAATATATGTTATCTCTTTTATCTTTATGGGTTCACTTGGAAGGAGTTAAAGACAGTTAATATTTATTAACTGTGTGTATTAGATGTGCACATTGGAGCACAGACACCTTAAATTCTAGCCAAGTAGAAGGGTAAATTTGGGTCTTGGTAAATTTGGGTTTGAATCCTTGACTCTAACTTAGGATGCCATATAGTAATTTACACAGCAAGTATATTTTAACACTCCATTCAGACTTCAGTGATCTTATACACTATTTGAATGACTCTATGATTTTTGCTACGTATCTTGAGGATGGTCAGCAGTTTCATTCCGAAACATTTCTAATTCTTACTTCAAACTGCCAACAAAAGTGAGAAATGTCCATAAATGATTGTAATTTTCCAACCCCGTAATATTACTTGGATTTGTAGGAACTAGCCATTACTCAGACATGAATTAAATTCCAAGTTATGCATTTCAAGAAAGACAAATTGCTATCAAAATTGTCTTCTAATACTTAAAACATTTTCCTTATTTATTGTTTGTCCCATAAAGGTCAAGCCCTTCTCCTTGATGGTCCAGGATGATGAGCACAAGATGAGCGTGCACTACCTGAACACGTCCCTGACGGAAAAGTGCGGCTGCCCTTGGGATATCCCGGAGCCTCCTGGCCCTATGTCTGCTTGTGTCCCGGGGCTGTAGTGGGGGCTGGGGCTGGTCTCCACAGCGACTACAGCTCTGCAGGGAGGTGGATTTGGCTGCTGTTTCTCACAGCACAGGAAGGATGGAGTGTCCCCTCCTTGGCTGCTTCTCTTTGTGGGCAGAGGCCCCTCCAGTGCTGCTTTGTCATTCCTGTCACAGGGGCTGGGCCCACTGGGATGTCCGAGGACTGACTGCCCTGTCTTAGATTATATGAGTGGGCTGGGCTTAGTGCCACGTTGAGCCACTTAGCTGGGGAGAGAAGAGCTGGAATGGGTGTGCGCCAGCCACTGGGGTGGGGGGAAACTGGTGGTGGTGTCAAGCAGGGCTCTGCTTTGGATGCTTCCAAGTTCTGCTGCTGCTACTGCCCTTCTCTGTACATGGGTCTGTGGCTGGGCCAAAGCTGGCCTAGGCCTTGGAGTGTCAATCCTCCCTGCCTAGCATTCCAGCCTCTTTGAAGTGATGGCTCTGTCCAAGGGAGCAGTCTGTCATGGGTGCAGGGCACCTAGTGAGGCTGGGAGTGTAGAATGTCACCTGATACTGATCCTTGGTGCAGGGGGCTTTTGGTTTCATGGAAGGTTTGTCTCATACTGTTACTTAAGGAACTTCGACACCAGCTTTTTTATTATCTTTAATAAAACTCTACAGTACCATTGTTGGTCTCATGTTGGATATCGATCTCTCAATGTCCTTGAGCCTCTGAGTCAGAATGAGTGAATGTATGTGGGATTTCAAATCTTCCCAGAAGATTTGAAGATCACAGAAAAGAGAAGCAACTCAAATGCCTCTTTTTAAAATGCTCTGTAATAGATGTTTATACATCATATCATTCACTCAAATAACTTCTGGTTTTTAGGTTCTGAAACCTAAAAAACCTAAAACCGAGCTGCAAAATAAGATACAGGGAAGTAATGTCCTCTAACATGGATGTTAATGCAAAAATTACTTGTTAAATTTAGGGGCAGATGAGAAACTGAAAAATGACACTCAACACCTTAATAACAGGTGACCTGTCCTAACCTCTTAGAAAGGGAGGAACGTATCAGTTAAATGTAGATGTAATCTTCAAATTGTATCCAGTTTTCTCAGGGTGTTCTCCACGGTAGCCTGGGTCTTGCAGCATGTCTGTAGAATGGAGCGGATGAGGGCAGTCCTTGCCTCCTGCCTTTCCCAAGCTGTTTCATCTGTGTGGTGGATTTTATAAAGTAGGGATGTGCTAACTTCTGTTGACTGCTAGACTTTTTTTTTTTTTTTCATACTTCTGCAACTGGAGTCCTGACAAACTTAGGGAAGCCTATGCTTTAAACTTTAAAGAATAACAAAGTGTACAATGTGAAAAGCCTACTTTCCAGCCAGTCCTATCCCGAGGTAGTGACTGTTAAGTCTGATGTGTGTCCTGCCACACTGCTTTCTTTGCATGTGAACACACCTTTACAATATTCCTGTAGCTCCTTCACAAGGTGTTATGGGGATACTTCAAAATTATAACACCTAGTTTATGGATACTGGTTCTTATGTAGTATTTAAATAGTTCAATAACCCATTTAACTGATTCCCTTATTGGTGAACATTCGAAGGGCATTTCAAATTACATGCTATTACTGTGCTATGATCTTTGAATATATATCCTTATGTACAAGGAGAATCTCTAAGGAGAAAATGGTAGACATGGAGCTGCTCGTCATACGTGACTTGGTCTTTCTATACTACTGAACTTCTCTCTAAGAAAGACTGCTATTTTACATTTCCCTCAACTGTATCTTCCTTTTTTTGTCTTTTGCCTTTTTAATTTTTTTCTGTAAACCCCAGTTCATCTTATCTTTTCTACATGAGAGTTTTACATGGATAAATAAGTCAGTCATTGCCTTTATTGGTTCACCTAGTCTTTCCTATAAAGATCGCGCACATTCTGCATGTTCTAGTTTCTGTGTTCATAGTCTTACTTACGCATTACTTCCTTTTGAAATTTGCTTCTGGGTGGGGAGAGATGAAGGTCTCCCAGGCACCTTGTGTCTAGGCACGGCCGTGTGATCCTTGGGCCAGTCAGGTGGAAGTGGCAGTCTGCAGGTTTCCAGGAAAGCTTTGGTTTTAGCTTTGGAGCTGGGGGCCTAGTTTGCAGTACTCACGTGTTGCGTTGCTAGGGGTGATGTAATGAAGATGGCAAAGAAGACAGCTGAAAAGAGCTTGGTTTCCTTAGGACAGGGGTTGGCAAGCTTTTTCTGTGAAGGCCCAGATAGTCGATGTCTTAGGCGTTGTAGGCCACATAGTCTCTGTTGTAACACTCAGCTGGGGCGTTGTAGCATAGAAACAGCCACTGAGGAAATGTAAACAAATGAGCATAGTTGTATTCCAATACAACTTGATTCATGAACACTAAAAGTTAATTTTCATTTGTCACAAGATATTCTTTTGCTTTTTTCCCTAAACATTTAAAATTGGTAAAGACTGTTAATTTTCAAGTTGTACAAAAATGTGGCTGAGTGTGGTGGCTCACACCTGTAATTCTAGCACTGTGGGAGGCTGAGGCGGGAGGACTGCTTGAGCTCAGGGGTTTGAGACCAGCCTGAGCAAGAGCAAGACCCTGTCTCTGCTAAAAATAGAAAAATTAGCTGGGTGTGGTGGCACATACCTCTAGTCCCAGATATTCCCAGAGCTGAGGCAGGAGGATCACTTGAGCCCTGGTATTGGAGGTTGCTGTGAGCTAGGCTGACACCACCACACTCTAGCCTAGGTGACAGAGCATGAAAAAAAAGAAAAAAAAAATCAGAATCAAAAGTGTAACAATTGGTCTACGGGGCCATAGTTCACCAAGCTCTGCCTTGGGGTATCATGGAACAGGTGAGCCAGTATTGGCAACTACTTCTGATTTATGAGAAATTATATCCCTATTTGTTTAGGCTACTGTTAGTTTTAATTACTTACAATCAAATGCATTATTATCTGATAAGGGCCTTTTTTACAAATAGCCAACTGTGCTGATCTTTTATTACTATTCAACCTTTTTCCATTGATTTGAACACTATTTTTATTGCATATTAAATCTCCCTTAAATGAGACTTTTCCAGCATTCCATTCCACTCCACTAATCTTCGCCAATTTTTATTTCATATTATCTACTGAATTGCTATCGTTTTAATGTATGCTTATGATTCTGAGAGAATGTACTCTAGACACTACATTGTCTTTCTTACAAGTTTTTATGCTTTTCCCAGTTGATTTTAAAATAACGCTGAGTTCCATAACATGGATTTGGCTTTATATTGAGTTTACAGAATAACTTGTGACAAAAAGATGTACGTCCCACCCACGAACATGGCATAACTTTATATTTAATGAAGGAGAAAGAGATCTGAGTAAGCCCCCTCATTTTTATTTCATTTAAGCCATAGCGATTTCTACTTGGCTTATCCTGGGTAGTCTAGGTTACTGTCCTTAATGCGAATGGAACTGTTAACTGGGCTTGCTTTATGCCCTCAGTCCATGTTACTCTCTCCATTCTGTAACTGAAACCATGTGGATTCAGAGTGTTGTTTTTTGCCCAACACTGAAAACCACCTCAGAGTTCAATGATTTCTATGATTGTAGTCTTTGGAAAGTTCCACTGAGTAGTTTTTTTGTCTATATTTGAATTAAGTATTATTAAATACTACTAAGTTCCCAGACTTGATTTCATCTAGAACAGCAAGATGGTGGTATGTACAACTAACTATTGAAAGGTAGATTGAACCTAATTGCTGATACCAATCTGAATGGTTTGGATTTGTGTATATTCTAAGCATCATCTCTTATATCAGTGGGGGACCCATGATGGAGGCTCAGTGTTTAATCTACATGTATAGACAACTCCTGAAAGGTTAAAAAAAAGCAGAGATGCTAAGACCTAGGCAAAAGGAGGTTGTCAGAACCTCAGACTTATACTTCAACAGGGAAAATAGACTCATGATACAACGACATACATTCTTAGGCCTGCTTTTATGCTTTGGTACCACTTGTCAAAGGAGCTGAGGTCTGAGTGACAAGCAGCTGTCAAACCACGTAGAAGGTACAGGCTGAATGAGGCAGCACCCACAATGGCCTAGGGAAGAGAGAATAGTATTCAGGTAAGTGCAGAAAGCTCAATGGAGCTGGACTGTGAGGTTGAGATGGGAGGAGTTGAGGTGAGTGGGTGGGTAGCTCTTTTGAGAAGAGACTTCTTCTGGGAAGAGTCCACAGCATCGTTAAATATTTACCTGCTTTTCTTCATGAAAGAGATTGTATAAGTCACATAGTACAAGAAATCACATCTTCATGGTGACTTGAACTAAAAAGGTGATGGGTATATATACTAAAGCTGAACACATGCATACTCTATGACCTGGCAATTTTATGCCTAGGCATGTATTTTACCAAGAGAGACAGCATCACTATATATAGAAACCTCAAACTGATAACTACTGAAATGGCCATCACTGGTGGAATACATTAATTGTGGCATGCTTAGAGAGTGTACTATCTAATGACAAAGGAATAAAGTACAACTGTCTGCAAATGAAATGATGAATCCCACAGACATGATGTTGAGGGAAAGAAGCCAGACATAGAAGAGAAGGTACCTGTACGATTCCACTTTCGTAGAGAACAAAAGTGGGCAAAACTAGGACAAATGCTTTGATTTCACTTATATGAGATATCTAGAATGGCCAAATTCATAAATGCAGAAAGTAAAATGGTGATTAGCAGGGACTATGAGGAGAGGGGAATGGGCAGTTATTGGACTCTAATGCGTTTCGTTTACGGAAGATGAAGAGTTTGAGATGGATGGTGGTGATGGTTGTGCAACAATGATTGCACTGAATGCTGCTGAATTATACACTTAAAAATGTATAAAGATTGCAAATTTGTATCTTATCACAATTAAGAATACATATTTTAAAAAGGGCAAAGCTAATATTGCTGGGATAATGTTCTGTTAGCTGGGGATGGGGAGTGGGGCCGTAGTGGCTAGAAGAGTAGAGGGGAGCCTTAAAATGTTGGGAATGGTCTGATTTTTGATCTGGGCAGGGGCCTCATGGGTGGGCTCAGTTTGTGAAAATTCATCAAGCTGTATACTTATATGCACTTCTGCATGTATATTAAACTTCAATAACAAGCTATCCTGGAAGAAAACCGAAAAGCAATGGGAAGTTTTAAAGTGAATTTGAAATAGGTTACACTGCTGAGTGCCTGATGCAAGGCCCTTTTTTACTAATTCATTTAATTCTCTTACAATACTATGAGGAAGGCACTGTTTTACAAAAGAGGAAACTAAGAAACAGTGGTTTATTGAGCTAAGGAGTTGTCACCTACAGATTCATAGCAGGAGAAATCTCAAATGCTTCTATATACATCTCTAGAGGAACATTCCTTTACCTACTAAGTTTGATGTTTTGCCATTTTTAAAATAAGAGAACTTCTAATTCTTAAAACTAGGCCCTAACATTAAATTCCATGTCTCTCAACCGAAAGGAAAAAAAAATTCTCTAAACTCTAATCATATATTTTGTCACTTATTAACTTACGGGTAAGCTGAGATCATAGAATGGATACTAACTCTAATGGATACTAATTGAAAAATAATCATGATAGGCTTATTCTTATGTGAATTTTTTTTAAAGAAAACTTAAAGCTTTTAAATTTAAGGGGTGGGAATCAAAATAGGACAGTATTTGAAAAAATTCAGCGTTTCCAAGCATATTTCATACTGCCTTGGAAAAGATATGTTTTAAAGATGCACAAAACATAGTTTTTAAAAAATCAAAATAACCTTTTTGTTCCTTCTTTATCCCTATTTTACTGGGAGCAGAAGCATCTGATAAAGCCTTTCGTGCTGGATTCTGCTTTCTGCGCCTGTCTTTTGTGCGCTCTGCCTTTATTTCCGTATTTGTTTCTCGAAGGCCTGTGCGTTCTTCCCGGATTGGTTTTACTGAGCTTTGCAAGCAACTCTTCAGCCTCGACCACATCCAGTGACCTCCGGCTGGTTGCTCCAGCTCCGAGCAGCCGTGGGAGGATCTGGCGCGGTGCAGACAGACAGGTGTCCGTGGCGGCGGCCCAGGGCCCCTGTTCTCTGTCACACCTCATCAGATTTTTGAGACACCATCTTGCCCCAGGGACTGGACCTGGTTAAAATAAACTGCTCAGGACACTCTCTCGTAGAGAGTGGCTATCCATTAGGTTGTGAAAGAAAAGAGAAAGAAGGAGAGTCATTCTGGAAAAGATAAAGGAAAACAGAACAGGAAATGGGGAAGAAATGGGGCAAAGGCTGAGTTCGAATCACAGCTAAACTAGTGCATGTTGCTCTGAGTCATCCAAAACGTCTCCTGTGACCAGCACTTTACAGGATATCTGCTGGACACTGCCACTTATTTCCCAATCCGGAATTCAAGGGTGCCTGTGAGAGAATACGCGATCTGTTGACAAAGACTTCCACACGCAGCCCATTGTGCCGTCCCCGTGATTTTAGCTCGAATCCAGGCGTGCTGGCTTCTTAAATGGGAGGTCTGTGTGCAACTCATTGACTGCGGACTGCAGACGAGTCACCCCCCGGTTATGTGGAAATCTCTCATTTCCCTTCCCTACCGTGTTTTCGGTCAACAGTTACAAACTCTCCCTCAGACAGCTGGTTGTGTATTAAAATCTATTTATAGCAGTCAACGGACAACTGATTGTTTATTGGGAATCGTGGCGATTTCTGCTTAGGACAATCGGGGCATTTCTTCTGTAAGGAGCGGGTTCAGCCGCTGGACTCCGCTAACATTGCCTCACTTGTCTTCGTACGTTCTGCAGACCGAGGTTACCCCGGGTGCCGGTGGTGAATTCAAACCCAGTATAGACCGCTGGGTCTTCAGTCAAGGGCCTTGGGGGCTGGAGCACGGAGAAAAATGAAACAATAATACTTTGTGAGGGACAAAGAAATACAAAAAAGTACCCAAAGTGAGGAACAGCACTCAACATTTTCAGTAGAGTTCATTCATGAAGCTAGATTTTTGTTTTTCTACAGCTCGACTTAAAATATGACAATATGATAACTTCTCAGCATCCAGAATACCAGAAAACTTCCTATTCTGCTGGGTCTTGAGGTGTTTTTTTTTTTTTTTTAATTTCAGAACTTTTTTTCCTAACTAGAACATAATTGTCAACAAAACTAAAATCTATTGGTCATGAATGGGTAGTGAAACAAAAATGCTAGTGGGAAAAAAATCCGTTTGGATTCCGAGAGAATGTCTTGCACAGTATTTTTCTACTATCTTTAACTTTAGTGCAATAGCTTTGCCTTCTTCCACAATTTTTGGAAAAATAGAATAATATTTAATGTTAAAATGACATAGTTTTTTAATATAAGAATGTAGAAAAAGATCTATATCCTCCCTTCCAAGGAAATGCTTGTTATATTAAATAAACTGTCACTTGCGTATGGTTAACAAGCTTAACTGAACAGCTTTAAACTAAATATAAAATAAAAACTAAACATAACCATAATTCATATTAGCCCAGAAAAAATTAT
This sequence comes from Avahi laniger, assembly GCA_963575035.1. Lineage (NCBI taxonomy): Eukaryota > Metazoa > Chordata > Mammalia > Primates > Indriidae > Avahi > Avahi laniger. The sequence continues at coordinate 124,163 of CAUYSK010096710.1, read as the reverse complement.
GTACAGACAGATATATCCATATCCATGGAGGAGTTTTAAACAAGTATATTTAAATGATACAACAACCCGGTCCATCTCTTGGTTTGCTGAGTCTGATTTCAATTTATTATATTTTCATCTGTAATACTTAGTATATCACATTTGCCTTATTCTGTCTTCTCCAGAAGACGTTAATAAATTACAATAAATAAGTGATTTTATGAGTGACTTTTAATAGCTAATAAGAAGGTAAATAAACTGTAAATTAGGATTTCAGAATTTTCAGTCTCTTTGTTTTCAAATAAGTTAATTCCCAAGTGCCTATTTCTCCAGTTTTCATTGCTTTTGCTTAATTTAGTAACTTTTGAAGCATTTTTGACCTGTATTTTTCTATATATTTTTTTTCTGGGCCAATTTAGAAAAGAATCAGCCTTGTGTTGCTGGAACAATTTGTTCATGATTTTGTGTTAATACTAGTTCGGGACTGATTTTCAGAAACAGCAGGTTAAAACCATCCATTTTGCTCAGGAAGACCTCTTTCAGGAGATTTGGTCCTTGGGCATTTCTCTATGGGTGTCTGCTTCAGCAAAAGGTATTGTAAATTAATAATGAGGTATAGATGAATTGATCCAAAGTCCTTTCAAGAGGCTCCTGTACAGCAATATCATTATTTAAGTTCTTATATTTTGCTTAAAGTCTTGGACTCTTCTGGGATACAAAATTGCAAAAATGTTCTGTAGAGGCTGGAATCAGTTTCAGGTTGTTCAGACAAGATCGTTGTTCTCATTCCTGGCTCCCACCAGAGACAGAGCTGAAGGTTGAGCTATTTAGAGCTTTCCTTGTGCCCACACAGATGTTAAACAGTCAGAGATAGGAAGAGAGAACTGTCAGTTCATCCCAAATAAGAGCCCCTTTCTGAGGGTTTATCAGTGAAAAGTAGTAAATGTTTTACATTCACTAATGGGGAGATGAACAACTAAAATGGGAAGATAAGTACTTAAATAGGCCAAAAGAGGTGAGTATTTTCAGGGTATTCCATATGTGAATATTGAACATACAGAAAGTAGTAGTCAATAGAAACAACAATAGCACATCATTTTAAGCAAAAATGCTAGATACATCAGTTGGGAGCTATAATTTAATGTGATTTTACTGGTAAACAAATCAGTTAGGTTTTCCCTTTTTGTAGTTTAAGTGCTTGAGGTTTTTTTTTTTTCAAGGACACTCTTAGTCCTCCTTTTTGTTTTTTATTAATTTCAGAATATTATGGGGATATAAACGTTTTGGTTACATAAATTGCTTTTGTACCATTTGAATCAAAGTTATAAATGTGCCCATCCCCCAGATAGTGTGCCTTGTACCCGTTAGGTGTGAATTTACCCATTCCCTCCTTCCCCTCCCTCCTGCCTGATTTCTGATGAGTGTTATTTCCAGATGTGCACAAAAATGTTGAACGATTAGTTCCAATTTAGTGGTGAGTACGTGTGGTGTTTGTTTTTCCATACTTGTGATACTTCACTTAGAAGAATGGTCTCCAGTTCCATCCAGGTTAATACAAAAGGTATTAGTTCACCATTTTTTATGGCTGAGTAAAACTCCATGGTATACATATACCACATTTTAATAATCCACTCGTGTATTGATGGACACTTTGGTTGTTTCCACATCTTTGCAATTATGAATTGTGCTGCTATAAACATTTGAGTGCAGGCATCTTTTTTATAAAAAGCCTTTTTTCTTTTGGGTAAATACCTGGTAGTGAGATTGCTGGATCAAACGGTAGGTCACCACAACGAGATACCGCTTAACTCTAGTGAGAATGGCTTTTATAAAAAAGTCCAAGAACAGCAAATGCTGGCATAGAAGTGGGGAGATGGGAACACTCATACACTGCTGGTGGGACTGCAAACTAGTACAACCTTTATGGAAGGTGATATGGAGATACCTCAAAGAACTAAAAGTGTTTGAGATTTTTAAGAACGAACTCTCTTTGAGCAAAAAGACTCACATGATACATACAAATCTTCCACACACTGTATGTAATGTAACTTTTAGAAAACAAAAGCTACAGTTCCTCAGGGTCAGCCTGTGAGATACAGAATGACCTTCTCTCCAGAAGAATGCACTCTGAAAACGCCAGCACAGATGTCTGCCAGGCAATTTTGGAGACAGGAGGTGTCTGATAAGTCTTCCTTTATTTATTCTTAAAATTCACTGGTAGGGTAGGTTCCTAGAAACAATAAATGTTTGATTTTGAGGATCGTTTTTGTTTTTTCCTTTTTATTGTTAAAATCACAAAAAGAATGGTTTCCCAAGCTCACTGAAACAAAGGAATAGAACATACTTTCACCAAAGCTTTCTAGGAAGCTTTGAAAGGACGAGGAAGGTGGATCTTTCAGGAAAGTGACTTAAGGTCATAGGCGACAGAGCAGAGAGTCAGAGAGCAAAGAGCAGATCTAGGACGAGAGCCAAGAGCCACAGGCACTGGTGTATGGTGTAGGAATCGCTGGGAAGGTGAGGGGGTGGGGAAACCATTTGAGTCCCTTTGGAAGCTGCATGCTGGCTCCTTAGACCGAGTGGGGCCTTGTGGCCACTTAGCCTTAGTACATTAGCACCTCTGTGGAGAGGATGAGTATGGTAAAACACCTCTCCAGGTAATTTTAAAGTGCAGTCATAAAATCAGCTTCTGAGCAGCGAAATACTCTAGGTGGACCACGAGAGAGTGAATATTCCAGAAAGATCTTGACAATTCCAGCATAGAAACCCTCTGAGGAAGTTAACTTTGGGTCATGTTGAAGGTAATGCCTATTTCGTGGAATTTTTGGGAAGATTATCCTTGTGGTTGAGCTTAGAGGTTTGGAATCAAACACAAGGGGCTCAAATTCTGCCTTAGTTCATTTTACCATTAGTGCGTCCTTAGTCAAGCTACTTAATTTCCTTAAGCCTCAGTTTCTCCATTCGTAAAACAGGGGTAATAATACTTAGAGGGTGGATTCAGCTTTGTAGTTGCCCTGAGTGTGCTACTTGGCATAAAGAAAGCATGAAAACTCTGCAGCTGCCCTTCCTTTCCTCCCCTCCTCCTCCTCCTGTTGTTACTATTATATTACAGATAATCCCTGACAAAAATGAATGTTAATCTTTTTCCCCATTTCCAAATTCTTTGTTAATATCCATCATGGGATACTAACAGACTGTGGAACAATATTTTATTTATTGTAATATACATACTATACACTATATAGTGCCTGCTGCCTGCTAATTTTTTGTCTTTTTCCTAAATTAAAATATTTCAGTATAATGTAGGCAGAATATGTGCAAGGACTAAATGCTGGTTGTCTGGGTGGGGTTCATGCCAATCAAATGTGACAACCTTCTCTGGAAAGAAAGAATAATGACGTCACCACCACCTAGATATTAATTGAATGTGCTAAGCTCATCATATGGACTGCCCAATTCAATCTGCACAACATCCCTTTGAGGTCATTAGTAGAATTACCTCTGTTGTTTGATAAGAAAATGGAAGTTTATGAAGTTAAGTCCTTTGCCCAAGGTCAGAGAGCTAGTCTGAGGTAGAGGAGGAAGAAGAGGTGGAGGAGGAGGAGGAGGGATTCTAACTCAGGCTATCTGGTCTTAGCTCTGCCTGTAATCATTATGCCTAACAAAACTCGCATGCCCTGGGTGGGTGCTCGGTTCAAGGGTTCCTCTAAGGCTGTGTGTGTATGTATCTAAAAATGCAATCCTGTTGCAGAAAACTTAGAAAAATCCAGAAAACTATAAAGAAGAAAATAAAAATCATCCCTTCCTTACCACCAGTTAAAAATGCTGATAATATTTTGGCAAATATAATTCCAATCATCTCTACATACATGTATATTATGTGGTAATGATCATATAGTATTTATAATTTGGTGACTCATTTTCTATTTTTTTAAACATAAGCATTTTATGATGACATTAAAAACTCTTCTTAACCATTACTTAGCTGGGCACAGTGATGCGTGCCTGTGATCCCAGCTACTTGGGAGGCTGAGGCAGGAGGCTCACTTGAGCTCAGAAGTTTGAGGCTACAGTGAACTATGATGGTGCCACTGCACTCTAGCCTGGGTGACAGGACAAGACCACCAACCACCATTTAGAAAAAAAAAGTATTATTTAAATGCTACCTAATAGTTTGTATGTATAATTTACTTAACTATTGCCCTGTGTTTTCCTACTTTTTATAGTGATCTTTTTTTATTTGATAAATTTATTTTTTATTTATTTCATTTTATTTTTATTTCAAAATATTAAGAGGGTACAAATGTTTTTGGTTACGTGGATTAATTTTGTGATGTTTGAGTCACGGCTATAAGTGTGCTCGTCACCCAGATAGTGTTCACTGTACTTGTTAGGGAGGTTTTCACCCAGCCCCTCCTTTCCCTCCGCACCCCCCGCTTGATTTCCACCCAGTTTTACTTCCCTCTGTGCACATGTGTGCTCATTGCTAGTTCCACTTTAATAGCAAGAGCATGTGGTATTTGTTTTTTAGAGTGATCATTGATGTATATTAAGCATCTTTGTTCATGAATCTTGGACTATATTTCAGATTATCTTCTAGATTCCTAGAATTACTGGATTAAAGTGAATGATCATAATTTAGTTATTACTGGGTAACCAGTCCAAAATTTAGTCACTTAAAACAATAATTTATTACCATTTTTCATGGGTCTATGGGTTGAATGAGCCGAGCTCAGCAGTTCCTGCTTGGAAGTCTGCGGCTGGAGTCATCAGAAAGCTTCACTGGGTTGGACATTCAGCATGGCTTCTTCATACACATGTGTGACGTCTCCGTGCTCCCTCACATGGCCTCTTTCTAGTAACGTGGCCTGAATTTCTTCCATGGCACTCAGGGCTCCAAGAGGCAAGAAGTGGAAACTGCCAGTCTTCTTAAAGATCAGGGCCCAGAGCTGGCACAATGTCACTTCCACCATATCCTATTGTTGAGAGCGGTCACAGGCCAGCCTATGTTCAAGGGCGTATTCAAGGGCATGGAGGGATAGGATCCACCTCCCCAAGGGAAAGTGGCAGATGCCTCAGGGGGGCAGTAAGTGATGGCAGCCATCTTCGACGTCAAGCTACCGCAGACTATTTTTGAAAATGCATTAAAGTATAGTTTGGTACAGTTTTGAGCAAACTTGTGAAGTGGCTGAATGCTTAAGAAATTCTACAGAAAGAAATTTCTGTCAGAAAGAAATCTTGCTAATGCCTCTTGAAGGAGGGTGAGGGAGGGAAGCAGGCCTCTCCAGGCTGGCCCGCTTCAATCAGCATAAAGGGCCCGTGAGAAGGTCCCTGCGGGGATGGAGTTACTGACTGCTGAGTGACTTGTCGTGCCTCGGGCAAACACTGAACTTTCCCGGTCCCTGAGGTTGGGCTCAGGCTGTCCCTGTCAGGTCCAGGCCTCCAGGGCCAAACCACAGCCTGGGTAGAAGTGCCAGGCGGGAGGGTGCGGGGAATGCTGGGGCAGCCCTGGAGGGAAAGAGCAAGCCATTGCTGGGAAGTGAGCTGAGACAGAGAGGGCTGTGAGGGGAAGGAAGAGGGAGGGGCGGGACAAGATGACCAACTGCAGACAAACAGACATCTCCAGCTCTGGCCTGAAGCTAGGACGTCGATGGTGCTTAGCAGTGTCGGGCTCCTATCAGCTGCTACTGTCCTTTCTCCGGGAGGACCCAAGATCCAAAATCTAGTGTGGTTTTTGGAGCTCACTGCTCAGATTCAGATTCAGGATTTACACTTACTGGCTGGTGATTTTTGTGTTGTTGTTTTTTTTTTTTTAATTTTTAATTATTATGGGTACATAATAGTTGTATATATTTGTGGAGTATATGTGATGTTTTGATACAGGCATACAATGTGTAACAATCTAATCAGGATAATTGGGGTATCTATCACCTCAAGTATTTTTGTGTTAGGACCATTCCAATTCAACTTTTTTAGTTATTTTAAAGTATATCATAACTTATTGTTGACTATAGTGACTTTGTTATGCTATCAAATATTGTTCATTCTATCTAACTAACTATATTTTTGCACCAATTAATCATCCCCAATTTATCCCCACCTCCCCACTACCCTTCCCAGTCTCTGGTAACCGTCATTTTATCTCCATGAGCATAATTGTTTTAATTTTTAGTTCTCATATATGGTTAGAACATATGAAATTTGTCTTTTCGTGCCTGGCTTATATCACTTAACAGAATGTTCTCCAGTTCCATCCATATTGTTGCTAATGACAGGATTTTATTCTTTTTTTATGGCTGAATAATATTCTATTGTGTATATGTACCACATTTTCTTTACCTATTCATCTGTTGATGGACACTTAGGTTGATTTTGATTCTTGGCTATTGTGAATAGTGCTGCAATAAATATGAGAGTGCAAATATCTTTTCAATATACTGATTTCCTTTCTTTTGGGTGTATACCCAGCAGTGGGACTGCTGGATCATATGGTAATTCTATTTTTAGTTTTTGAGGAACCGCCATGCTGTTCTCCATAGTGGTTGCACTAATTTATATTGCTGCCAACAATGTATGAGGGTTCCGCTTTCTCCACATCCTTGCGAGCATTCATTATTGCCTGTCTTTGGAGTAAACACCATTTTAACTGGGGTGAGATGATATCTCATTGTAGTTTCAATTTGTACTTCTCTGATGACTAATGATGTTGAGCATTTTTTTCATATACCTGTTGGCCATTTGTATGTCTTCTTTTGAGAAATGTCCTTTCAGATCTTTTGCCCATTTTTTAATTGTATTATTTCAGTTTTTCCAGTTGAGTTGTTGGAGCTCCTTATATATTCTTGTTATTAATCCTTTGTCAAATGAATAGTTTGCAAATATTTTCTCCCATTTTTGGGTTGTCTCTTCACTTTGTTGATTGTTTTCTTTGCTGTGCAGAAGCTTTTTAGCTTGATGTGATCTCATTTGTTCATTTTTGCTTTGGTTGCCTGTGTTTTTGAGGTATTACTCAAGAAATCATTACCTATTGTTCTGAAGTGTTTCCTCAATGTTTTCTTTCAGTAGTTTTATAATTTCATGTCTTAGAGTTAAGTCTTTAATCCATTTTGATCTTTTTATATATGGTGAGAGGTCTATTTTCATTCTTCTGCTTATGGCTATCCAGTTTTCCCAGCACCATTTATTGAAAAGACTGTTTTTTCCCCAATGTATATTCTTTGCACCTTTGTCGAGAATGAGTTCACTATAGATGTGTGGATTTATTTCTGGGTTCTCTATTCTGTTCCATCGGTCTATATGTCTGTTTTTATGTCAGTACCATGCTGTTAGGTTTACTAAGGCTCTGTAGTATAGTTTGAAGTCAGGTAATGTGATTCCCCCAGTTTTGTTCTTTTTGCTAAGGATGGCTTTGGCTATTCTGGGTCTTTTGTGGTTCCATATAAATTTTAGGATTATTTTTTTTTTTTCTATTTTTGTCAGCGGGTGACTTTTGGTAAGTTGCTTAGCTTTTCTGTATCTCTGTTCCTTCTATAAAAGGGGGATTTAAAGACAGTGTTGTCTCATTTGGTTGTAGTAGGATTGAATGAGTTAATTCACTTAGTGTTTCTTAGATTTCTATGAGGCCTACAATAAATGCTCACAAAGCATTAGTTATTTTAACTTTCTATCGCTTTTTTTTTTAAATGGTCACCTTGAGTTTTAAATAGACTTTATTTTTTAGAGCAATTTTAGGTTCACAGCAAAACTGGACAAAAAGTACAGAGATTTCCCATCTATCCCTTGCCCTGCCCCTGCTTCCCAGTGCACCTGGAAACAGCCTACCCCACTGTCAGCATCCTGCACCAGGGTAGTACATTTGTTATGACTGATGAACCTACATCGACACATCATTGTCACCCAAAGTCCATAGTTTACAATCAGATTCACTCTTGGTCTTGTATATTCTATGAGTTTGAACACATGTGTAATGACATACATTCATCATTCTAGTATCAAACTAGTATTCTAGTATCAAACAGAATAATTTCACTGCCCTAAAAATCCTCTGTCCTCCATTTGTATCATTTTTAATTACAGATAGTCTCACACTGTAGATAATATGACATTTCTTACATATTCTTTATTTTCTCTTCTAAACTAATTAAAGCTGAGCTAGTTTATTGATCTTCACAATTTTACTTATTCCATAGAACCAGACACAGCGCTTGGCAAATATCTACGTAATTATTGGTAGAAAGATGGCAAATGAATGAATGAATGAGACCTGTAGGCAGGGGTAAAGTACTCAAACTTAGGTATAATTTTTATTTTCCTTTTTGTACTTTTTAGTGTTTTCTACATTTTCTCCAATGAATTTATTTTTACAGTCAGAAATAAATAACAATAAAGGTGATATTTTTAATTTTTTTAAAAGTCCTTTAATTTGCTCTCTGTTCCTCAGCTCCTTCTTTATTCATCAGTTCTTAGCCCTGGTTCCTCTCTTGTCAGTAAGCACCATGTAGTCTATGCCAGGAGGCATGGAGTTCTCTGGTTAGTGTTCACATTGGGTAGTAGTTAAGAGCACAGACTCTGGAGCCAGATACTTGGGTTCAAATCTCAGTTCCTCCTTTCCTAGCTGTGTGAACTTGGGCAAGTTACTTATTTCTCTCTATCTGCCTTGGCTCATTGTCAAATGGGTGTGATGATGGTAATATATCTCATAGAGATTTGTGAGGGTTATCTCAATTAGTACATGTAATGTGCTTAGACAGTGAGTGGCACATAAAAAGTACTCATAAGTGTTAGCTCTTATGTCTGTCATATGCTAAAGCCTATTAGGACCCAGAGAAGTTTCTGTTCCAACAAGGGACTGTCAAGGTCCTGTTTGCGCCCTTTTTTGTTGCCACTCCCGTATACTGGTCTAAAGAAGTATGATTCTGGCAAAACGAGCTGTTTTTTCAATTTTTGTACAAATCTAATTGCCAGGCCACCTTTTGAACTAAAGCTTTCTTATAATGAACACATCAAGAAAATAATTAAAGACTCAAAGATTTGATTACAAGCTAAATTGTAAAGAAGAAACCTGGTTGCTTGCTTAATCCTCCTTTCATTTTTTATTGGCTACAGCAAAATGTAATATGTAAGACTAGAATGAGAGTTGAGCCACTGCTGAGGGTGTCTGGTTGGAGGTGGTCCAGGTGGGTCTTGTCATCCTATACCCCAGCTCATCCCAGCACAAGATATGACAATGCATATAGTTGGAAGATATCACTTTCCCAGCCAAGGCATCAATCACTAAATTCTAAATCACAGAAATATTCAATATGGCGACTTCTTCCAGTCATAATCAAACCTGAAGTTAAGCCCATCCAAACCTCTTTGGTTATTGTTATGCTTCTGTTAGCTTGGGGGTTCTTTAAAGTTCCTATACTGAGTATGGTTTGATTTGGACAACATAAAAATCTCGAAACAATCCTGTTTTCAAGAAATGGCCGATGTGTTCCCATACAGAGCAGACTTCAATTCATCCAACAAATATTTTTGAGCAGGTTCTAGGCTGCAGGCACTGAGTTGGGTGCTGGGGATACAGTGGTGAACAGGCCAGTGAATATTTCTCTCCTCATGGAGCTTCCTGTCTGGCCAAGAGCCAAAGACTGACTTGTGAATCAGTACTGTCTAGTGCCTCAACACTGAGAGAAAACAGAAGTCTCATACTCTTTGTCTTTTCGAGTAAATCTCCAGGATTTCTTCCTGTGATTTCAAATCTCAACTAGGAATATCTAATCAATTCTCTTTCCTCTCTCCTCTTGGAAAGCCCTCTCTCTGAATCCTTCTTTGCCACACTAGCTTTCTGTCCAAACTCTGAGGGTGGTGTTCCTGACTGGTGGTTGTATTAGTCAGGATTCTCCAGAAAAACAGAATTGATAGGAAATATAAATTTATGGAATTGGCTCACATAGTTATGGAAGCTGAGAAGTTCCAGGATCTGCAGTTGGCAAGCTGGAGACTCAGGAGAGCTGATGTTATAGTTCTAGCCCAAATCTGAAGGTCTGAGAACCAGGAGAGTTGATAGTGTAAATTCCAGTCTGAGTTGGAAGACAGGAGATTGATGTCCCAGTTCAAAGACAGGCAGGCAGAGTGAATTCCCTCTTACCACATCTTTGTGTTCTATTCAGGCCTTTAATGGATTGGATGAGATCCACTCACATTGGAGAGGGCAATCTGCTTTACTTAGTCTACTGATTCGGTTGTCAATCTCATCCAAAAATACCCGCACAGACATACCCAAAACAATGTTTGACCAAATGTCTGGGTGCCCTGTGGCTCAGTCAAGCTGACACATACAATTAGCTATCATAATAGAGCTTAGGTCACGTGCCCAAATTCTAGCTGCAAGGGAGGCTGAGAAAAATAAGTATCTGGCTTTTTAAGCTTATACGATGAGAAATGGGTTCTATGTTTTAAGATGAAAGATTCCTGTTAAGAGAGGTCAGATGCTGGGTGACCAAAAAGAATAACAAACGTTTCCTATAGACTAGAATCCAGTTTTCCTGATTCCAAGTCCAATGCTTTCTGCACTATATCATAGTTGTCACATTATTGAAAAAAATTTTTTCATTACTTTCAGAAAACAGGCTGATGGGATGAGAGAGCACTGAGAATTCCATTCTTTAGTGTGTATTTAATTATTTCTACACTGGAGCAAATGCCATGGACTGATGTTTTTTCATGGGAATTTAAACCCCATTCTCTTTGGCAGTGAGTCCTAACTATTTTTGGAAGTTGGAAAAAAATTCAGAGAATCTGGTTCACTTTTTGTCATGTACAGTAATGTTATTTTTGAGTATCTGGGACAGTGACATGGTCAATGCTTATTTTTAATTGGCTTTCTGGGGATACAAGGTCAGAAACGAGGCAGAAGAGTCACTCACAATTGACTAGGATCCTGTCCTGTTGGTCTGTATTCAGTAGCAGGAGCCCTCTTCTCCCTGAATGCCTTGGCTTTCTTTCAGAGGCTACCAGCCTCTCTGTGATCATCTTACTTCCTTTTGATTACAGCTAGAATGTTCTATAAGGGTTGGGGTCACGGCTTTAGTCCAAGAATCAGGACACCAGCATTTGAGCTGTAGCTCTGACACCTAATCACTGTGGATGTAGAGCAAGTTACTCACTCTGAGTCTCAATTTCTTCATCTGTGAAACAAAGATATTGAATTAGATAATCCCTAATCAGGGTGCTTTTGGCGGCAAATCAGAATACCCAAGTAAAAAATGACTTTAAAAAAATAGTGTTATATAAAAATAAAAATTCAGGATCCAAGGTTATTTTGGGGACTAATTCAACAGCTCAGTGATATAATAAAGGACACAGACTCTTTTGTCTTACTGTGTTGTCATCTTTAGCATGTTGATGATGTCTCTCCTATGGCTGCAGATGGCTACAATAGTTCCCGGCATCAAGAACAGACAACATGATGTCAAGAAGATCACAGAAGAGAAGGAGAGATTACTTCCTTGTGAGTCTTTTTATTGGGAAGGAAAACTTTCTGGAAAAGCCAGATTTCTCCCCTTAGGCCCCATGCCAAAGTCCCAAGGCAGGTGAGAAAATGATGATCAAGTATTTGTAGTCTCCATAGTATGCATCAGACTCTATCAGTGAGAACAGAGACCTGCAAAGTCCTTTCCATTCCCAACTTTCTGTGGTTCTGTGGTTCCTCAAAGATCTTCATCAGGGAATATAAGGATCAGGCTTTGGCATTGGTTCTTGAGCGTTGGGTTTTGCCTGACTTTGGAAACATAAAGAACAGTGGCTTCCTCCTATAAAGGTACATGGAGTAGCTATTGGCAATACTGTTCAGAACATTTTTCATGGGGGAGATAATGAGTAACCTGTTTGTGAAGGTAATTGCCTTTCTTAAAGCACAGAAAGATCATATAGATATACCCAATATATGTTTCCAATAAAGTTTGTATTTTTGCCTGATTTCTGTCTCTTTCTATAATACATTGCATCCTCATCATGTGGTAATGTTGAAAAGAATCTCGTGTTTCCTGATCACAGGTTGGGTTCTCTGGAAGCAGACACTAAGATGGAGGGATTAATACCTATAGTGCTCTGTAGTGTAATTCTTCCACTGAGACTTGCCATAAATTCTACATGGCATCTTTTCTTTTCACTGATTGCTATGGTTTAAGTATATTCCCTTCAAAATTTAGGTGTTGAAACTCAAGGGCTAATGTGATGATATTAAGAGGCAGGGCCTTTAAGGGATGATTGGGTCATGAGGGTTCCTCATTCATCAATCGGATTAAGGCCCTTGTAAAAGAGGCTTCACAGCAGTGTTTGGCTATCTTGCCCTTTTGCCTTCCACCATATGAAGACACAGGTTCCTTCCTTCTGGAGGATGCAACAACAAGGTGTTATCTTGGAAGTAGAGAACAGCCCTCACCAGGCAACTGAACCTGCTGGCACCTCAGTCTTAGACTCTTAGCCTCCAGAATTGTGAGAAAATAAATTTATACTCTTTGTAAATTACCAAGTATGTGGCATTCTATTATAGCAGCATAAATGGACTAAGGCACTGATACTTCTAATACTATAGTATCTGCCAGATAATATTGCCCAAGTGACAGGACTACTTTTACCATAGCTTGACTGTGCTATGGAGCCCTTTTCTCTACCTGACCACACGAAGGTCTGACAGCCTTTCATATCACCCAGGATGTGGGCTGGCAGAGCAACCCTAGATGTGGAATATGCTGACTCCAGAACCTCAAGAGGTTCACTGGGTGTTGAAGGTATATCAGAGTCTTTGCTCCTGGGGAGTTGTCTATATCTTCAGGCAATGGGTTCTGGATCTAAAAACTGGCTCAGGTCCAGAAACTGGGCAAGGATTATGCCTCTTTACTCGGTGAGTGTCCTCAGCCTCCTAGACACTTTTCTTTACATTTTATGCTGGTACAAATTGAGTAGTACCCTTGTTACTGTCTATTATGTTGCTCATTTGGATTCTGTGTTTTGAGATAGGCACTGTAGACTGCCATTTAACCTTGCTGGTTCCTGTAGTAATTGTACATCTCTGGCTTCTGGGAGTTAAGGGCTGTCATCTGGACTGTATAGTTTGCAGTCTTATCATTCCCTTTGCTGTCAGTAAGCGTAGTTCTGTAATGGTATCTCCTACTCTCAGCCCTGGTCTGCAGAGGGGAGCCACCACCAAATGTCTTACCGTTCTTGGTAGTGTACTCCCTGTGGCTTGGCAAATGGTATGGACTCTGGGCCTTTCTGTGGAACAATCCTCTTTTCGCCATATGTAGTATATCATTCCAGCATTCTCACTTCCCTCAGCCTCTTTATCCCTTAATCTCCCATCTATCATGGCAATTCTGGCATTTCAACTTCACTTAGCATGTCCAGTGCTTTTTCTGTACATCTGGGAGCCATCATAGAGGGTGTGCACCATCTCCTGAGGTCCTCTCCAAGGAGAGATGCTAAATCCTGTATCTCAGAAAAACAATCCCAAGTCAACACACTATTCACTATCCAATTTTATGTTGCAGTCTTCTTGACCAAGCCCCTCAGGATCCAGTTTCACATGTCCTCCCCTGGATCCTCCCCGTACCTGCCGATTAGGTCTTGGCACTCCTTCGTGGTAGTTCCTTTTCCCCTTCTCTGCTTAGCAGCAAAAGGCACGTGAGTGGCAGAACTTCAGGGCTCCCTCAGTCCCAGTTGCCTATTATGCTAAGTGTCAAAGACAAACGGTGAAATTTGGAACTCAGGAGAGGCAAGACTCCCTGTCCTTCAGTGTCTAGTTCTAACTCCTTATGTTCTATTGAGCCTCAGTGAGGTGTCTCCTGAGGACAACAGCCTACAAAGTGCTTTGCAAGCACATATGAAACTGTGCTTCATTTTGTGGATTCCCAAAAATAAACTGGGAGGGGGTGTACACTTCAGAGGAGGTCGCCAGATGCCCTTATGCATGCAGGAGAAAACAGGATATCTGCATTACTGATGTTTTTGTGACTTTGATTTGTATCCATGGACTGGGAAAGTCTAGAAACATTTGAGTAATTACTTTGATCTTTTTGGGTTTTTTGCTTTACCGTTTTCAGTCTTTATACCTTGTAGATTTTGATTGTCAAGATTTTAGAATCAAAGGTATGAATTTGAGTCATAGTTCAAATATGTTTTGGTAAATTAATATCTTTTGGTAAATTATTTATACTTCCTGAGCTTCAATTTCTTTATTAGTATTAATGAGGATAATAATACCTACCCAAATATTATAGTTGGGGGGAAAAAAAGATAATGTATATACGGTACTTAGAACAGTATCTTCAACATTAAAAAGTTCAACAATAACATGTATGTTATGATTATTATTATCATCCCACCTCTATTTTAGGTTTCCATAAGGCAGGGACCAGGACTTATTCATTTTTATATTTCCCCCCAGTGGCTACTATAGTATCATGACCATTATAGACACTGAATAAACGTTGGTTAAGATAATTTAAGATAACTTCAATAGTATGTTGATTTCCTTAGTTAGAATGCCCTGTACAGATTCAAGACATAGTAAGAATTACATACACTTTTAGGTTTCCTATCAATAATAAGTGTTTTGGAAGCTGACAGAGCAGTGCTGGATTTTTATCAAGTGAACTCTGATCACTTGCCCAGTACCCTGTGTGAATGTGGAAAACCTGATGCGAGATGGAGAGCGGGCACTGGGGACTAATGGAGCAAAACCAGTGACACCTAGAGCCATGCATCTGAAATGTTAGCCTCATTATCACAATAATGAAACTAAGTGCTAATCAGTTATCAGTAATTCTGGTGTACATAATAAGCTAAAGCTCTGAGCAAGAGATAGAGGGGTTCAATGACAAAGATAGAAATATGCGATAGTAGGCATCGTCAGTGCTCCCATAAAGCATTTCACCCAATGTTCTCTGCACTGCAAGAAGCTTCTTAATTTCATTTATACCTTTAATTGAATTAAACCTTAAGAACACTGGGGCTTGGACTACGGTGCTGTCAGAGTATATTTAGTACTATAAAAGCCAACAGAAGCTCTTTGTAAGAACAAACAAAGATAGGAAAAACAAGGCAACTGGGGTCACAGACCAACTCAAAGTAGCATTTTTTCCTGTAAGTATTAAATTATAGAACACTTTTTATAACACAAATATAGATCCACCAATCACATTGAAAGAAGTTAAAAGCTCTGCTTTCAGGCATTCATTAAAGGTAGTATCTTTGGATGGAACTGGAGACCGTTATCCTAAATGACGTATCTCAGGAATGGAAAACCAAACACCACATGTTCTCTCTAATAATTGGGAGCTAATCGATAGGCACACATGGGCACAGAGAGATGTTAAGGTCATTGGAAATCAAGAAGGGGGAGGGGTAAAAACTAACCTATCAGGTGCAATGAACACTATTCGAATGATGGCACACTAAAAGCCCCAACTTAACCAATATAAAAGGTATGTATGTAACAAAAACCTTTGCACTCCCTTAATATTTTGAAATTTAAAAAAAAGGTGGTATCTGCAGACGTCCGAGAGGGAAGAATGGGCTCATCACTCATTACTCAATATTTATTTTAATAAAACCCTATACTCTGGTTTCACTTCAGACTGAATAAATCTTTCACCTTAAAAAAAAATCAATGCATATTTGGAACATATTTTTGTAAGGAAAAGCCACCATGAAAAGGTTTTCCTGGTAAGTTTTTACTTATTTCCTTCCTTTTTTTGTGGCTAACTGATATTTACTTAGGATTCACTGTCATTACCGCTCTCCTAGTTAACATCCCAGGTGTTGTCAACAATATGGATAAAAAATTGGACTGAATTTTTTTGGGGGGGCTATGGTGGGAGGTGTTGATAGATAAAAGGGTGAGATATGAGCCTGAGTCCTGACACCCTCTCGGGATCACTGGCCTATGAATAAAACACATTTGACTGAGAATATTCAAATCTTGTATTTGTTCATTGATTTGAATCAAGTCACCTAAACCCTGGGTGCCACGGTTTCTCCATGTGTAAAATAGAGTTACTTATAAATATTACTGGTATCACAAGAATTGCTTACAGATAAAATCATGTAGGGCATATGGGAGGACTTTTCCACAGTGCCTATAAAGTATTTTCTGTACACAAAACAAAAGACCGTGTATGCCCCGTACCTCTGCTGTTCCTTCTTGTTACAAAAATGGTAGCAACAAAGATCTCATAAGAATCAATAAAAAGAGATGCCATTTCTCAATAATAATAATAATGAGTTTATAAAATACATCACAAAAGAAATAAGTGATTTCTGCCAGAAATAAAAATTGTAAGGTCATACTATAAACATGAATTTTTGAAGCCAAATTGTGAAGTGTTTATTCAAGAACTGGGAGCCCAATTTTGGGATATGATGGAATGAGGAGCTGCTTAGCCTCTTTCTTGACACTCATGATGAACATGGGACTGGGTTTAAAGGTATGCGCTGAAAGGGATCTGGGGGAAGGAGACAGATGCTGTCAAGTCCTGCCAACTAAGCCACAGGGACAGTAAAGGGCCTTCAACGGCCTCATTGGAAATGCCCAACTCTCTCTCACTCAGATGCCAACAACCTTTGCCCAAGCTCCATCTTCCCTGAGCCTATCTGAAATGCCAGGTACCAGGTCCCTCTCTATTCCCAGTGGCTCCTGGCATTTCTAATGTCTGCCAGGTGTGGGTCTGGGCACTGGTTACCAATCAACGAGGTCAGGTTGGTCATTGAGATTTCCTGGGTCTTTCCGACCTCATTTGCCTAAGCTCTTGCTGCAATTCCCCTTTCCTACATTGATGGCTGGAATCATCTTCCATGTGGGGGCTTACAAGAAGAACAGCACAATTTTTCAAATGAAAATGGCATTTCATTGCACAACCTTCGATCCTCAGTCAAGAGTCTTCTTCATGGTAGGCCACCGCTTAGCTGCCACATGCTGTAGAATTGTGGCGCTATTACCTTAAAAGAACTCATTTTAGATGTGATGAGTTTTTATGTAAACTGTAGTCTATTCCAGTGATTCTCAAAGTGTGACCTACTAACCCCCGGGGGTCCCTGAGACCTTTTCAGGGAGTCTGCAACATAAAAGCTATGTTTATAATAGTACTGAGTACTAATAGTACTAACTCGCCTTTGTAAATGTTCTGTCATTTGCACTAATGGTACAAAAGCAATGGTGGGTAAAGCTGCTAATGCCATAATGCACAGCAAGGCAAGGGCATAAAATTGTACTAGTTTACATCCTATTTTTCACCACCATGCAGTTGAAACAATGTTTTCACGTGTCTGTGTGATGATATGGGAAGCCCACTTCATGAAGCACTTCTGTCAATCAAAGAAAGTTGTCTTGAAAATAAGAACTTAAGCAATTATTTGAATTAGAATTTTATTTTTGGAACACTATTTTTACTTGAAGGAATAATTGACAAACCACGGATGTACAAACTTTGGTATTTGGCAGACTTTTTCTCCAAAATGAACAAAGGAAGGCTGTCACTTTAAGAAAAACAACTGGCAGTATTTTTGCCAACGTCAAAATCTAGGATTTCAAGCAAAAAATTGGAATTCTAAAAAACTTGTATTCATCACCATGAGCTTAATAGCTTCCCCATACTTAAAGATTTTTCTGAGATCAGTGTTATATTAACAAATATTAAGATTATATGCTAGCATTATTAATATATATCAACAAATGTAACTTTTTGTTATTGTATAATATGTCAGTATTTGGAAGATTTTTGTAATTAGTGAACTAACATTTTCCAAATGACAATGCATGGCATATTACATGGATAACATGGGTAAAAGAGCTGTTCAAAGAGCAGCAAATTTTAATGTAACAGTATGAAAAATTCATTGATACGGTTTTAGATTCCACATTGCAATTAATCTTAAAGAAACTACTCTTTATTGAGTTTTGGTACACTATCAGAAAATCTCACTTTTCTATACCTTTAGGAGACCCCTTGGTCTCTTAGTCCTCTTTCTTAAGTTAAATATGTCTTTAGTGCCTTCAGATCCTGATGAAAATGTACCATGCAAATCCAGAGGAATAAGACGGCAATTTGGCGTTTGGCAAATAAATTGTATCTGAATTACATTTTACTGAAAAATGTCTTTTTGAAATAGAGACTTCATCAGCAAAAGTCGTAATTTAAGACTGCAAATGGGATTGAAGTAGATTGGGTTTTCTGTTTTTTGACCCAATTTGACAGTATTTGACAATATATCCTTCAGCCTTTCCCTCCTTCAACCCCCATGGAGTATGAGCTCTCCCAACACCAGCACAGCAAATGGATAGACGATTTTTGAATCAATGTGAAAATACTCCTTTTGGACTATTCATATTTTTTACATACACAGAGGTCTTCTACTCACCGATGTAGTATCAGGCCTAGGAAAAAAAAGCCTAGTTTTTGTTGAGGGAAGTAAGTAATTTGGAAGGGAATTTAACTGTCTTAGAAATAAAAATGTGCTGATATTACTCAAGCTCCAGTTTTTTATATTCAGGTCTGCATTACAATTAAGCTATTCTTTAAAAAGAGACCTCAGCACATCTTTAGATTGTCACCCTCCCTATATAAACTTTCTTAAGTGCCTAAAATGAACTGAACAATTCAATAGAGGCATTAGTGTTCTTTCACTTGAATATTGCAGATTCTCTGCTAAATGTAAAGATTTTTTTTTCTTGACTGTAATTATCTAGCAGCCCATAGGTTTTTAATGACTACTCCAAGTGACAGTAAATAAAGACATATTATGGAGGAGGATGCTTGCTAAGAAAGGGATATGCTTCCCACCTTACTGTAATTCTATCTAGCAGTTTAGAGCAGCTTTGTTTGACCCCATTTATGACTAGAATTAGCAATTGTAATTAAAACCAGCAATTATACATTATAGACATGAACAGGGCTCTGGAGTCAGGAACTGCCACTTACTTTGTGGCTTTGGTCTTGTTATTTAATTTTCTGAGTCTCCGTTTTCATACCTGTGAGTTGGAGATGATGATAATACATATCTCACAGGGCTGTTGTAAGGAATCAGTGAGATAATCCATGTAAAATATGTAGAACAAGGCTTGGAACAGAGTTAGGGCACCATAAAACTTAGCTGTATGTATTGTTATTATTTATGACTATTATCCTGTTTGGAAGAGCAATACAGATTCCAAAGAACCATTGACCTAGAACGTGTGTCAATATTTTCAATTTGGATTAAAGACAATTCATACCTCTGAAATCACAGGTTGATGAAAGATTAATGAATGTTATAAACAGCCTTATGTTTTTTAAAACTTTGTTGGATACAATAAAACAAGCTCAGCTGTGGAGTAAATATGGCTGAAATCTGCTTACTGTTGATCAACTATAGCCACTTACACAACTCTACATTTGATTATGAAGAGTTGTCCGGGGGTCTGGTGGTTAACTGGGGGACATAGAAGATTTCTTCTCCCTTTTTGGTAATGAGATAGGAATCACATTTAGTTCAATTCTGGGAGCATTAGACCTGAAAGCTTTAATTCAGAGAACTAGATTGGCACCTTGTAGCTCACCAGACAGAACAGATTCTAAACAATTCTGGCAAGAAATCTTATGCTAGGGGCTTTTTCAATTTTAAGCAATTAGTCATTTTATAGTAGGTGAAATTATTAGCTCTCAACCTAGGATTATCCTAGAATTAAAAAAATGAAATGATTCAAGGACTATATAATTAAGTGAAGTAATTTGTCATCAATGGAAATTTGTGCAATAGCAATTCCTATTTTAAAATTCATTTGGGGAAGAGGAATTAATATGTCCCAAACTATGCATTTACTATGGATTTTGAAAGCTGAGTTCAAAGTTTTCAACTAGGATTTTTAAAAGAGATGCAGTCCTTATGAAATATTCTCAGTAATGATTAGAGGACTGTTCTCTCACCTAGATGGTAGGTGATCAAACAATTAGAGCTGATCAACTATAGACCCACCTTTAGAATTGGCCCAGATCATGAGTACTTTGAAAGACCTACTTTAAACTTCATTAAATGCGTTCATATTAAAATAAACATTATACTCTCCGACATTCCCAAACTAGTTAAAAGCAACCAAAATAAAATCACACAAAACCTGTCCTGTTTGAAACATGATTTTTAATTAAAAAAAACACTGATGAAAGAAATCATAGATGACACAACCAAATGGAAAAACATCCCATGCTCATGGATTGGAAGAATCAATATTGTGAAAATGACCACCACACATACTTAACAAAGCAATCTACAGATTCAATGCAATTCCTATTATTAATAAAAAACTAATGTCATTTTTCACAGAATTAGAAAAAAAAAATCCTAAAATTCATATGGAGCCCAAATAGCCAAAGCTATCTTAAGCAAAAGCAACAAATGTGCAGGCATCACATCAGTTGGCTTCAAATTATACTACAGGATGATAGTAATCAGAACAGCATGGTACTGGTATAAAAGTAAACACATAGATCAATGGAACAGAATAGAGAACCCAGAAATAAAGCCAAATACCTACAAGCAACTGATCTTTGACAAAGCAGACAAAAACATACACTGGAGAAAGGGCATCCTATTCAATAAATGGTGCTGGAAAAATTGGGTAGTCACATACGGAAGAATGAGACAGGATCCCCATCTCTTACCATATGCAAAAATTAACTTAAGATGGATTAAAGACTAAAATGTAAGACCTGAAACCATAAAAATTGAAGAAAAAAACCCAGGAAAAACTCTTCTGGACATTGTTCTAGGCAAAGAATTCATGGCTAAGACCTCAAAAGCAAATTCAACAAAAACAAAAATAAATAAATGAGACTTAATTAAACTAAAAAGCTTCTACAGAGCAAAAGAAATAATCTACAGAGTAAACAAACAACCTAAAGAATGGGAAAAATATTCATAAACTATATATATCCAACAAAGGACTAATATCCAGAACCCACAAGGAACTCAAACAAATCAACAAGAAAAAAATAGTCCCATTAAAAAGTGGGCAAAAGACATGAACAGAGTCTTCTCGAAAGAAGATATACAAAAGGCCAACAAACAAATGAAAAAATGCTCAACACCACTAATCATCAGGGAAATGTAAATTAAAAACTCAATGAAGTACAAAGTCAAAAAACAATAGGTGTTGGTGTGGATGAGGTGAAAAGGGAACACTTACACACCATCAGTGACAATGTAAATTAGTACAATCTCTATGGAAAACAGTGAGGAGATTTCTCAAAGAACTAAAAGCAGACCTACCATTCAATCCAGCAATCCCACTACTGGGTATCTGCCCAGAAGAAAAGAAGTCATTTTATAAAAAAGACACCTGCACCAGAACATAAATCAGAGCACAATTCGCAATTGCAAAGATATGGAATCAACTTGAGTGTCTGTCAACTTATGAGTGGATAAAGAAAATGTGGTATGTGTATACACCATGAAATACTGACAGAATGGAATATTGTCTTTTGCAGCAACTTGGATGGAACTGGAGGCCATTATCCTAACTGAAGTGACTCAGGAATGGAAAAACAAATACCACATGTTCTTACTTATAAGTGGGAGCTAAGTTACAGGTACGCAGGGGCACACAGAGTGGACACTGGAGACTCAGAAAGGGGGAGGATGGGAGGGGGATGAGGGAAGAAAAATTACCTTTGTGTACAATATGCCCTATTTGTGTAATAGGTACTAAAAGTCCAAACATCACCACTATACAATTCATCCAAACAACCAAAAACCACTTGTACCCCTAAATCTATTGAAATTTTAAAAACCCATAAAAAGTAATAATATTGTTCTTGGCTTTTATAATTCCATGGATTTGGTCAAATCGTTTAAGTTGATTGATATGCCCTGGGTCAACTGCAACAGAAAATATAGTTTTATAGACCAAAATCTTTAGAGAGGTGAACTAGATATTCAAAAGTTAAATCACTGAGGTTGCTGGAACCTCTCCCCTCACCAATCAGGCTGAATGCTTGTCACCCCAGAAGCAGATAAACCTGTATATGATGTGAAAGACTATCGGGAGATGTCTCAGAACCAGAGAGCTGTTTTATTAGCAGGACGCCGGGTTTGAGCCAGAAGCCTGGGATGAAGTCCTGGTTCCCTCACTTATTGTTTGGGTGGTCTTGGGCGAGTCTCTCGGCTTGTCTAAATTCTCAATTTCCTCATCTACCAAAAGGCAATGATAGAACCATCCTTACATCACAGGGCTGTTCTGAGGATTTATTGAGATGGTACACATAACAGTGGCTGAGGAACTGTAAAATCTGTAAGTTGTCACAGAACCATTAATGGTTCCCTCATAGTCACAGCATGGGAAGGCTCAGATCCTGAGCGAGAGCTGGGTTAGGCTATGTGAACAGTAGCTACAGCCATTGGCAAAGCCAGTGAAGAGAGGTCTAGCTAAACAACCCCAAAACAAGCTTCAGATAGGGTACTTAGTGGAGTTTCCTATTCAGCTACTACTAGAGAACTTGCAATTTAAAATGCAACAAAAAGTCCTTACACACAATTAATATTTCACCACCTTTAGTTTCGCCTAGGGAGGTTTTGACTCAAAACAGTTTTAACATTTGCATGCCAAAAATTTAATATGTATATTTGCATATCGGGTAGTTTCCTTAAGCGGAAAACCAGAAAACACCATAGTTATTGCCCCCTGCTCCATAGATGACATGGATGATTCCTGGAAAAGTGTGGAGAGAGGTGATCTATTTCCAGGACACTCTCTCCATATGAGCATGGAAGGCCCAGAAAAGCCCTCATGAGCTAAGCATAGGCAGTGTTTTGTGAGAAGCCCAGGTTGCTGATTACTCAAGTATTGTGCTGAAAATTTTAAAATGAAGCAATGGGGAACAGTAAATAAAAAGATATTACATTTAAAGATAGTATTAAAACCTTAAAAATAGATACAGCCTGCATGGCATGAGTGGATGGCAGAATCTGTCCCAGCAGACAAAATGGCAACACTTTTCTGAAAAAGTGCCACCCTGCCAGGTCTGGTTCTAATGCCCATGAATCTGATTTGTTTTAGAAGAGAAAATATTTAGAACTTTTATTGATATTGTACGTGCGTGCATGTGTGTGTGTGTGTGTGTGTGTGTGTGTGTGTGTCTAATATACAAATTTTTTAGAGCAGTTTTAGGTGCACAGCAAAACTGAGCAGAAAATACAGACAGTTCCCATATACCTCCTGCCTCAGATAACAACAGCTTCCTCTACTATCAACATCCCACACCAGAGTGATATGTTTGTTACATAATGAAAGTGTTTTAATAATAGATGTGTAATACCATGCTTTACTGTTTCCTCCCAATTCTCTATTTTCTATAAGATTTTTATTTTTGCCAGCTTCAATTTTGCAAACCGTGATATAACATATGGTCTTAATGCGAGCAGATTGGTCAGAGTTTACAGTACAAGTTGAGGCCGTGACCTTGCAAAAACAATCCGTCTAAATGATGGGGGCTATTACACTTTTCCTTTCGGCTGAAGTTTAACTAGTGTTTCAGTAAAACATTCAAGAATTTTGAGATTAAAAGCAGTGAAGAATCTCCAACTGTTCATCATATGAAGTTCAGATGTTCTTGTGTCTTGGTTGAGGACTGTGCTCAGATTATAATTAGAGCAGTTTGTATCTAGAAACAGATCTTGATCCTGACAAATAAATATAAATTGTATTAATCCTAGAAGTTATTCATTAGACACGACTAACAAAAAGCTCCTCTAAAATGAACATTACATGCATCATATGAAACATGACAAAGGATGAAATGCTCCACTGAAATGTTTTGACACAGCTAATTTAGAGAAATCAATTTCCCTACACCTCCACCCACCAGCAAAATTCTATGATTCAAACACGATTTCCTGTATGCTACCAGAAGCATTGTGCCTTTTTTTCTTTTCTTCCTGCCCGGACTTCTAAAGTTTCCCATTTGGGCCTTTCAATCTCCTGCCTATGTTTTTCCTGGGCCTCCAAGTGTGATATGGTGCAGGCTGTGCCTTGGGGAAGGGCACCTGGCCGAAGGGAAGAGCCAGGGCTGAAATCTGGACATGTGCCCTGGCATGGGGGTGGGTGCGTGTTCGGAGGAGGGGTGCCTTTTTCACACTTGCACGAAGGTGCTGTATGGGCTAGAAGAGACTCTGCTCTACCTCCTTTATCCTCCATCCCCTATTTTCCATTCTTTGGACTTCAGGCTGCTTCATCACCACCCATCAACAGACCCCCTTTCCAGAAGCCTTCTCGCCCTCTGCCCCTCTTCAGCCGCCCCACAGGCCATTTTGAAGGTCCGTCTCACTGTTGTGTCTCCAAAGAACCTCTTCTGAGTCGATTGCCTCTTTATAGGATATATTCAAGCGTACGTTTTTATAGCGTCATTTAAGGCACCTGAGATAAAGCAGACTTCCTTGGTTTGGTGCGCCGATTTTCCTGAGTATAAAAAAAGATGAAATCTAGGTTGAGTTGAAATGTGAAATTATTAAGAGCAAAACAGGAAACGAATATTTGCTCAGCCAACCATTTCCGATTGAGGGTTCTCTGTGCAATGTGGTCTCTGAAGAGCTCACTGTTCAGTGTTAGACAGATTGAAATGATCCTTGAGGGGTGGGAAGAAATAACAGTAAGCCCCAGGGCCATGTGGAAGCGGAGAGGCCCGCCGTGCAGGCGAACATGTCCGTGTTGAAGGGAAACCTTTGAACGCTATCTTTTTAACAGGATGAATGCGAAACGCTACTGGGGAGAGAAAAAAAAGGCAACACAAAACTGCCACTTGAGCATTGCTTCCTGTCCATGTGGCTCTGGCTCTTTGCTGACAGTTATTCTTAGGCCTTCTTTTGCTTCAAAGGTTTCCTCTTTTCTATTTTTGGTAGCAGAATATGGATTTAGATCTGCATAACCCCTCTCGACGACTAATCTGTGCCCTGAAGAGAGTCGGGCTGCTGTTTTCTGTAGCTATCAGTTCTCTTTCTTTTCAGCACCTCCAAATGATTTTTAATATTAAGGATACAGATTTATGGGAAGGAGTCACTGAGTTTTCAAACTGATTTGTAGTCTCTTAATTTGCACATTCCTTTCTCCAGCAGGGGCATCTCAGAGATCAACTCAAGTAATGAGGCCTGACTTCTGTGATGAGTGAGAGAATCCGGGTTGGTAAAACAGATGGCCATCGAATGACCAAAAAGTGAGCAAGGACGATTTGCATTGGAGTAACATGTAATTGATCAAGCACAATTCTATTCTGGAAAGAAATAATAGATGCCAATGTAATCTAAGGTTAGCCTGGTCTATACAAACTGCAACGAAAAGGTACAAGCCATCCCAGATTGGAATACTGAGTTCCCCTGCCCTAGCAAAGGAAAACACATTGCCCAAAGTGTTTGTGAAGCAATGTGAGGGGTGTTTCATTTCATGCCCTCTAATTCTATTTCTTGAATCATTTCTGTTTTTTTTCTGATCTCACGACCGCCTGACTTGACTTGCCCACTAGTAACGATAACCTTGCATGGGTTGTTTTTCATCCAGATGCCTTAACTTTTTTTTTTTTTTTTAAAGAAATATTAAGCCCCGAGTCCTCCCATGAAAATACAGGGCCATCTTCTTGACCGAATGCAGAACTGGGGATCAGGAAGGCCGCCCGCTCAGCCCAGCTGCCTCTGCCACGTGGTCCTAATCAGGGTCCCCCCTTGTGGCTTTAAAAGGGTGACAATCTTATTCTTGAGAAGGATTATCGTGGGAATGTGTAAACTGAAGTATCAAGGGTTCATCCCATCTTCCCAAGACCACTCAGCAAATTTCTGTCTGCCATCACATCTGGTTTGACCTTCACAACCCTCTAGAAACCAGGAACCCACACTCCATGAATATTCCACATGTGCTATTTTATTTTATTTTGCAAAAAATTAACAGAAGCATATTGGGAGCAGAACTTTGACAATTAATTCCAGGCACTTTACAAATGGATGACTGGCAAGAAGAAACTCAAACTAGTTCATATATTGGATTTCCAGCACTGAGAAAGTATCTTTAAATATATTTTACATAATGGTTTAAGCAGCAGGCTGCATTATCTGTTCAGTATTGACAGTGAGCTAAAAACCTACATAATAGAGTTAAAAAGAAAGCCCCCGCTTAAGTCTTCTCCAGAGCTTTTTGACCTTGCTGAATTTTTTAGAGCTTGTTTTAAATGTGTCCCAATGTCAGACTTGTTCAGAAAGAGAGCATTGTGTCTCCCAAGAGAATGGTAATTTGCTCTTTTTTTTAAAAAAGTGGAGCAAAATGCTAACGTTTAATGGACTATCTAGCCTTTTCCGAAGAAAAAAAGTCCTCCCTCAGAATTCCTATGCAAATATTCAAACACCCGGGTTGGGAAAAGGTTAAAAGGAACTGAAAACGTCTATAGTGGCTCTTTCTGAGATGCACTCCAACACTTGGCAGGATGAGGTGTTCATAGCAGGTGCTGGATTTGCTATAAATGGACAATTTATAAACAGAGCTGACAACTGGGAAAACAGAGCAGTGGGGAATGCTGGCATTCCAGGGGCCAGTGGTTGATTTCCTATCAGATGGTCCTCAGCATGGAATTATTGATAGCTGCTGCTCTGAAAGCAAGCCAGTTGGCTGGCGCATAAAAGGGCTGTACCTCAATTCATGCATGATCTGCTGCTAGATATTTTAAATAGGTCAGTGCAAATTAGCTTCTTCAGGTTGGTACTTCCTTAATTAGCAATTTACTTGCAAAATCTTTTCCTCCCTCCTCAACCTTGACTGAATTTAACTCCCTTCCCTCCATATAATGCCATAGGAATGGGACCTGGGAGAAGTCTGACTTAATAAACAAAAGCGGACCCTGGAGAGTGGGGGAGGGGTCAGAGCAGCTTTCCTGCCTAAAGCCAACACAGAACCTGGCTAAGGCAGGTCACGTGTGCCACCGGGGGCAGCATTTTTGGCTGTGGGTCCTAAGGGAGAAAGGAGCAGGGCCTTTGTGCACAGAGCCCTGGGGGAGAAACAGAAATGTGTGGCAAAGGTATCTGATTTCTCTTTTGCCGTCAGTACGCTAAGACATTCCTAAGACCACCCCCCACCCCCCAGCAAGGTTCTGCTTTCAGAATATTCCCGTGGGTGCATTCTAATGATCACATCCATAGTTTCCATCATTTCTGTTTATTTTCGGACAAGTTTTTCCTCTAGAGAGATGTTTGGTGGTGGCTCCTGCATAGATGGCATCGGAAGGCATTCCTACGTCTATGTACGCAGCCTTGCCCTGGTGCCAAGTTCTGCCCAGAGCTAGTGGAGTGGCCATACCTGTTTGTTCTAGCGGCATGAGTGGTTTTTCCAGGAGACATTTGTTTGGCTGGGACTCTACTTTTCTCCTGACCGCACCCTATTGTTTTTCTCTTCAGAGGAACAGACTAAGGGCCTGATTCTGCAAGCACTTTTGACTTCCTTACAAGGAATGAAAATTGCGCTGGTCTGAAGATTAGGTTATTGAATTAGATGCGCCTCCCAGCACAAATGTTGACCTAGGCATGAGGGCTGTTGGAATCTAAAGAAGAGGGCTCTGAGGGAGTCCTGAGCTGGGACTGTTTGGTGCCACATAATGGCAAAACACACCCAGATTAGAAAGGGATCTAAGGTGTTGAGGTGATGGGTACTTTTTGGTGGGAAGTCATGTCTGTGAGTGCAAACTCCCAGGTGTCTTTCTTGCCTCTGGGAATCTCAGGTTCACCAAC
This sequence comes from Avahi laniger, assembly GCA_963575035.1. Classification (NCBI taxonomy): domain Eukaryota; kingdom Metazoa; phylum Chordata; class Mammalia; order Primates; family Indriidae; genus Avahi; species Avahi laniger. Next base: position 96,419 of record CAUYSK010096710.1, on the reverse strand, counting down.
CGTGGTGAGCTCTTTGGTAAACAAGTGACAAATCTTACCGAGCATCTATTATTTCGAAGAACCATACTAGGTATAGGAGATATAAGGAAGTATAAAGCACAGAACTGCTAGCCAGAAGTTTACGATGTGGTTAGGGAAATACACCGTGTTCTTGTGAAAAGATGGGAAGTCAGGAGCAACAGGGCACATAAAAGCCATGGACAAGGGAATGCTCTAGAAGGCATAGGGGGCAGATAGGTCAGGAATGGCTTGAAGGGAAAGACAGGACTGCAGCTGGGCCTTGAAGGGTGGGGGAATTTCAGTAATTGGAAATGGGAAAGAGAGAGACTCTTCCAGGTGGGAGGGTGCTGTGTGGAGAGCCCTGGTGAGGAGCTGACCCCTGGCTTGGGAGGAGAGAAAAGAAGAATGTCCTGGGAGGCAGAGTTGAAGGATCACCCAGATTCCAAAGTCCTGCAGAATTTGGAGTTCATCTTGCTGGACATTCACAATCAGACACTCACAGAGAGTGGCGGACGCAGTATGTCAGGGACACAAAGGCAGACGGGAGGGGCAGTTGCTGCAAGAGGACCTCACAGGGTCCGATCTCAAAATGGCCAAGGCCGAGGTCCGCAGAGACTTTTATTTAGGCCATGTGGTGTGTTCTGCACCCCCCTGCACATGGGGAGGGTTCCTTCCTCACTCACCGCCCCTGCTCACCATCTGCCTAAGCGAGGCCTAAGCTTCCACCCGTGGAGTTTCCCCACAAACACAGAGCCGAAGCCAAACAAAGGCAGATTGTTTCAAGTTCACTACTTGACTCTTAGTCACTCACTCTTGGAGTCCCATTGGTGCTGCCTTGATTTATTTGAGGACTTACTGGACACTTGGACTATTGCTTATTTCCACAGTTAACTGAGAAGCCAGCTTTGAGCTTTGGGAGCGTCTGCTCAACCAGACAGACTGCCAAGGCAGAGCCACAGGCCTGGGGGTGTGTGGGGTCTGCCCGGTCAGCGAGGGCTCACCTGCTGAGAGCCCTGACACTTTTACCATTCTCTACCCCCTCAGCATATGGCCTGCAGACAGCCAGCGTGGGCAGCATCTGGGAGCTAGTTACAGATACAGAATCTGAGCCTCCTCACACACCTGCTGTGTCAGGATCTGCTGTTTCGTGGATTCTAAGGGATTCACACTTACGTTAGAGTTTGAAAGACAGTTTCAACCTGGCTGGACGGAAGAATCACCTGTGAGGCTTTAAAAACATTCCCTGACATATTACCCAGCCCCGGCTAATTAAGCCAGAATCTCTGAGGGTGGAGCTCTGGCACTACTGCTTTTTAAAAAGTTTCCAGATGATTCTATGTGCAGCCTGAGTGGAAAACCACTGACCTATGGTGTGGGTTGGATACTCTGTTTCCAAGGCACTGAATTCCCCTCACATTGTAAAACAAAACACTACTAACCATTTAGCCACAGAGCCAGATGGAGCTACAATAATGCTAATTAAGCCTCTGTGCAGAAGCCTGCCAGGAAGCCCCTGACCAAAGACAGACAGAACCACTGGATTCACCCAGGAGTGTCAAGATGGCAGTTTGTTAGACTTTCTGGTCTTGGGTATTCTCTTCTGCCTTTGGAGGGAACCTTCACATAGAACCTGAAGACAGTTGTCCTTGCCCCTAATCTCCCTTATATCTAGGGAGACAGTACCCAAGCCTGGCCCCTGGGAAGCTATGTTCCGTATATATGGACAGCAGAAAAGCACTGAGGAATTGAGTATTGCTTTTCACACAAATGCTCCCTTTCAGGAAACACGAAGGAGTTAAAAGCAGTTTTCCACTAATCCTCAGGCTAGGGTAGATGTCAAATTTCAATAACTACCATGGTTATTTCAATATATTTTCTTTCCCACTGGGGCCTTTCGGTTACTTAACGTTAGCGTGCTGAGAACCTTCCCCGATGGCTCTCAGTGAATCCCAAGTCAGGCGCTGATTTCTCTCAGTACCTCCAGCTCTGTTTTAATTTCAAGGAGCTTCCACCTGACTTGGAGGGTATTAGTGAGTCTGTTTCTTCTTCCTGCGTTAGGCCTGGGGCGGTGGAGGGCCTGGGCACAGCTGTATGAGCTGTGGTCTTTCTCTTTATTATTTCTTGTCCTCTTAGAACTGGGTTTAAGTGAAATCTGCTTAGCTGGAGTCTACACATGTTCCTTAACCCTTCCTGGAGACCTTTTGCTAGGCTGGGATCCAGCTTTGGCCCAGGACCTCCTAGAATTCTGTTTGGGATCCCCAGGTACTGTGTGCACTCAACAACTCAGACCACCAGACACATGGGTCTGCATGGAGCTCGAGGTCCCCTCCCTTTGCAAATTACAGTTTAGACTGCGGGCCTCTCCCATTATGGGCTCCCATCCTGCGTGGCCACCTTGGTTCTTTCCTCTCTTGGTTTTCTCTCCTTTGGCTTGGCATTCAGGTCTCAGCATAACTCACTGCTCCTACCCCTACCCAAGATATCACAGTAGTAGCACATCCTCAAGTGTAACTATGGGGATGATGCCATCATGACTGTCATTCTCAATAACAATAGTATCATTATTTTTTTGCTGATGAGGGAACAGATTTGGAGATGAACCAGACAGTGGTGGTTAAGAAGATCCCAACTTTCTCACTTCTGGATGAGAACCTAAGGCTTCTTCAGTTCTATGTCGTAACATTGCAAGATGACCACAAAACAATCTGAAAAACCAAACCGAAATCCAGAAATGATGTTCAACTGAAGTGACATTTGCGTGTGACATTGTGGTTGTATATGTATGTATACACACACATACTGAAAATGTAACAGGGGTATTTGTGAAGTGGTCACGAAGAGTAGAAATAAATGGCATTGCTTTCACCAAAGGTAAATGACTACTTACTAATTGTCCTATGAGGTTTTAGGGCTACCAGTCACGGTGGCTCCTTCAGGGATAACAGAACACTTACTACTCTCTGGAAGCAGATTCAGGAGGAAGATCAGAGGATTTCAGATGTTGTTGCTGTCTATAAAAGAATCTGTAATTTGCACCTTGCTGTGCCCAACTTGCTCCTAGGCACCCTCAGTCTGGTGATTGAAGTCCGCATGCCTTCTGTCCAGACAAGTAGCTTCTTGGGCTATTAATTAGGTAATTAAAAGTCTAAACCTTCTCATTTTAAGTGATAATAAAATGTTTAAAGGTATGTTGCTTGTAAATCTATTTTTTTTTTTTGTCTTTCCATTTATTACTATTCATTGTCTTTTATCATGGGCTGGCTGGCTGGCCAAGCCAAGCTAATTACTGCCCTATTGTTTTTGGAAGACTAGGTGACACCAAGACTATTAATGAGTCTATAAATTGGGGCTCCAGAAGAGCCTGGCTGCTTTCCTCTTGCCCCTTCTCTTGTTAGGCATGCTCTGCTGTGGCCAAATTTGAGAGGATAAGCACAGTGAAGTTGGCCATTGGTATGGCTGAGAGCACTGCTTGATAAAGAAACTAGCCATGAGTGGGCAGGGGCCCCGGGTCCAGGAGGGTGAGATGGTCAGGGAGACCACCATAATAGGAAAAGGGAAAGAGGAGAATTCCAAACTGAGAATCGTCATCCCATGTCTACTATCTGGTCAAGACCCATGGCTTACCCTAGCATTGAATCAGTGTTAAGTTGACTCTTACATGAGTACACTCACCTGAGTTAGAATGAAGCCCGACCGTTACCTGATGTCTGCAGACAGGGTAAATGTTAAAGGGTCAGAGCAAATGGCTGTGTATCTCTTCTTCCTATGTTACCATTAAATCTGATCCACTCCTAAAGTGAAATAAAATATAGAAAAACTTTTTATCCTGGATGCTTGCTATTTTTAAACTTCATAAGATAAAGACTTACAGTCGTTTTGGAAGAATAACACATTGCTTATCACATAAAGGCACTTAATAAACTATAGAACAAAAGAATTATTGCTTTCTTGATAAATTCTATGTGCTCTAAAAGTTATATAGGATATTTTTTTTAATTTATTTTTAAAATAAGGTATATTTTTCCATTGTAAAAGTAATATAATAAATAGAAAAGAGTAAAAAGAAAAAATAATCATTCCTGGTTCCAAAGACCACCTCTGTTAATATATTGTGTATTTTTTGGCACACTTTTCTATCAAGAGTTTTAAGAGTTGTTGGGTTTTTTTTTTCTCCCCAAGGGGGATGAGGTGGAATGTAAGATACAATATGCACAGTTATTTAAAAATTGTTATTCAATTAAAATCAGTTTGGTTTGGAAGTTTCTGCCATCCTTTGGAGTCACAGGGGTTTCTTTGGCACATTATAAATATCTGCTCTAAGAACTTGGGACATCAGAGCTGGAACATTGTTGAGGAAGAGGCTGAGGTATAGAAGGAGGCAATAACTTCCTCTGAGTCACCCAGTTAGCTGGGTTTAGAATCACAGCTAGGACTCGAGCCCAGGTGTGCCTTCTGTGTCTTTCAAATAAGTATCCTCATAGTATAGTCATAGTGGGGGAGGTAAGCAGAGAAAATTAGGGATGGCCTGGAATTCCTGCAAAATATTTTGATGTGAAATGAATAGCCTAATGGATGAAATTGTGTGGCCCCCTCCAAAGTCATAGGTTGAAATCCCCTAACCCTCAAGGTGCTGGTATTAGAAAGTTGAACCTTTGGGATGTAGGTGCACAGGTCATGAGGGCTCTGCCCCTGTGAATGGGACTAGCGCCCTTATAAAAGTGGTCCAAGAGAGACTCCTCATCCCTTCTACCACATGAGGACACAGTGAGAAGGAACCATCTATGCATCAGAAAGCAGGTTCTACCAGACACCGAATCTGCCAGCACCTTGATCTTGGACCTTCCAGCCTCCAGAACTGTGAGAAATACATGTCTGTTGTTTATGAGCCATCCAGTCTATGGCATTTTGTTACAGCAGCCCAAACAGACTAAGACACTAAGTGACCTCAAGTAACAACACAATGTGTGTTTGAGAGTTACAGTTCTGGATCCAAATACTGGGTCCACCAATTACTAGCCCTGTGATCTTGGGAAGATTTCCTTAATAATTTCTTTATTCAGCAAATATTTATTGAGCACCAGGTACATGCCAGGTACTCTCTGTGCTGGGAAAATAGCAATGAACAAAGCAAAGTCCATTCCCACAGGAAGCGTGTGTGCTAGAAAGGCAAGATAGGCAATATATGTTGTGTCAAGTGGAAACATGTGGCAGGGAGAAAAATAAAGCAAGATGAGGGAAAAAGAGTGTGTTGGGGTGGGGTTGCCATTTTATAGTGGGAAAACCTCACACATAAGGTGACATTTGAGTGGAGATTCAGAGAAAATTCTTAATCTTATCCAGCCTCCGTTTCCTCATCTCCAAGCAAGATAATGATAGCACCTGCCTCACAAGTAGCCCTGAGAATTCAGTGAGACAATGTACTAAAGCAAAATGCTCCAGTGGTGCATTATCATTTGTTTCCTCTTGTGTCAAATGTAAGAATTAAGTAGATTTGTAAGAATCTTTGCAGCAAGAACACTCCTGTGATTTGGAGTCTTTGACTTGTATAATGACACATGCTCTTAATGGAATCCTGGACCTGATTCTCAATCCCTGTTTATACTTAGTCCTATCTGCCAAAACTGCCAACCTATCTGACATCAGGTGAAGATTTTAATGCATGCTGAGAACAACTAAGCCATACCGAAAGGATGAGAATTCCCTATGCAATGTAACTTTTCATTGCAACCTTTAAACCAAGATTCTATCTAGTGGGGGAAGAAAATGAGACACTTCTGTTCAGACTCATAAGGATGTTTCTGTGGATACAAGACACTCCCTTGCTTGAAGGGATAATATTAAAACTCATTAAATGTTGAGTAGACAAAATGCACAATGAAGCTATTATGAAGAAACTCAAGAAACAGCTAAGGGCTCCGCCCAGATGGCATTTCTAAAGTTAATGAATCTCAAAAAACAGAGCACTCACATTTCCACAATCCTACAAGGTTCTGGTGTCTTTGTATTTTTCATCCAGAAAGGACTTGCTGTATTTGAAAATTGAATAAAGTTCTTAAATTTGTATGCAAATATTAACCAGGAACTGTGTTTTCAAAAAAGCGATGATGGGAAAATGGTGTCTAAAGTAAGCATTTGGAGAATTCCTCACATGACTTCTGATAGTGTTTCTTTCTTTCTTTTGAATAAGAATTTTACCTACTTTAACCCCTGTGTTTTGGAAGCTCCCTCAGCAACATGGGTCTTGACTCCACCAACCAGGCACTGACAGCCCTGAGTGTTTTGACTTCCCCATTGACATTCTGATACATATGTTTTGTTTTGTTTTTTAGATGGTTTGATTCAAAACGAGAAGTGGTGCTCCATGACGCTTTGTCAGACAGGCCAGACGCTTACACGCACCAGAGGCAGGCAGGCCCTTGATTCTCTGAAGAGGATACCAGTTTGAGGAACATTCCCGAGAGCCAAATTGTGTCCGACTGCTTTGGTGGAACTCCTTTTTATCTAGCTGATTCCGTATCTATGAATGGATTTGTATTTATGGAAGAATGTGACCTCCCCATTTTAAAGACATTTCCCATTTTAAAGGTACATGTTGGCCAGTGTTCCTTTTTCGCTGTTAGCAAAGATGCGTTCATGGTGGTTTAAAGAATTGGTTGGGCTGAAGGGGCTGAGCCCAGTCAGGAGTGTTCGCAGGCACAACCGTGGCTCTCTTACAGCCGACCTCTGATTACTTCAAGCTGCTCGTTTTCCTTATCATCTTTTCTTGGGCCTCTTTACCGTGAACCTCTCTAGAACACCACAGGAGCTTTAGTAGCTAAAAATGATTTGAATCTAAAGGTTCTTTAGGCTATATATGTAAAAATTCCTACTAGGAGACCATAAGACGTTTTCCTACTCAGTGTGCACCTTGGTGTGATTTTCTAGCCTTGGCCGTGGACTCCACACATCCCGGACTTACAGATTCACAATAATGCCAGGCTGCTTTTCCAGCTTCACCACCGTAGCCATTAAATACATAAAGAGGCATGTGGCTAAGGACAGAAGTCACCAGTAATGTGATTATGAGGCCCACTGCGCGTGGACAATTTTCATGAATTAACATATGACTTGTTAGTATCTGTTGGTTGAGAAGTTACATAATATAAAAAAAAAATGCTATTGTGAATTCAGTTACATGGTCTCTGTTTAAATGTAATTAAATGTAACCGGTTATTAATTTTTAGTTATACAATTAATATGTGTTTACATTTTCATTGAATATTTTTTTTATATATATATATATAACATAATGCTGTAGCTCCCTTCTCATCTCTTGACCTGAGCCCCAATTCTAGGCCCTCCTTATAGTGTTAGTGCCTTAGTATGTATCCATCCATACCTTTTTTCTGCTCTCATATGCATATAAATGCACCTATAAAAATATTTGGTACTACCTCTTATGTGTAGTCTATGTATTTTTAACATAAACGACACCACACACTATGTATTATGCTGTAACTCAACACTATGTTTTGGAGGTCATTTCAGGTCAGTCCATGCAGAGCCTCACTTTTTCATTTTAACCCCTGTGTGATACACCATAGTTTATCTAGCCATTCTCCTACTGCATTTGCTTCTATAAATGCAAGATCCAGAGCCATGTTTGCCTGCTCTTTCAGTAAAAGATGACTTTAAAAACTACCCACTGGCCCAGGAAAGCTTTAAGGAACTGCATGAACACTCTGGATTCTGATGGAAAAAATACCTCTCATGATAAATTGAAACTCTAAAAGTATGCCATGCATGGGTGTGGGATTCAAATTTACCCTGCCTACATGTTGGGAAATCCCAGGCTCAGAAATTAGCATAGAAACTTACTGTGGACTGATGAAGACTCTGGGGCTTCCTTTATAGGAAAACTCAAAATCACTCTCTAAATACATCCTACAATTTGCAACGTACAAAATGCACGTTCATCCCACATGCCATAGAACAAAATGGTAGAACGAAAGTTAGGGAAATTTATACCCTAGTAACTTAATGAAGCAATATGAAATTCAGGGTGCTATAAAATAATTATGTTTAAATAAAATAAATAAAATAAGGGGAAATCATAATGAAAGAGAACAGGCTCATCTGAAAAATATCACATAAAATTTTAGAAAGAAAAACTACAGCTATTGAAAATAATTGTGCCTTGAAAATAAACACACATAATGAAAGGTAAGGATTTATTTTAAGATCCAATTATTAATGATTAAATAGTGAAAGTAAAGCAATGGTGCGTATTAGACCATAGCAATATGCTATAAATGCACTGACTTGTCATGATTTCCCATTCATCTAATTTTAAGAACAAGTTCTCTTTACTCACAATAACCTAAGCAACATAAATAATAACCCCAAGGCACAGAAAATATAAACCAAATCCAAGGTCTTCAGAAGTCTCTGGACTGAAGTCTTCAAGACTTTCAGTCTTCTTTGACTTCTGTCTTAGGACATAACTTTGCCTATGGCAATGAAAGGACCATACCATGTAAGTATAAAATAGTTCTGAAGGTGAAAGGGAAGCATCTATGAAAGCTGAGTTCTAAACTTGAGGAACATTTTGCATCCCATCAGAGCGACAAAGAAAATCTTGTTTTGCTTCTGGGATTTGGCATCACTGTAGGTTGAGGAGCTGGAGGCTGTTTCAGCAATAAAGTTGTCCAATATGTTTAGACTGCAAAGAACTTCTAATAGAGGAGGTGTTAATGAAACAGCTGTTTATATCCCACACTGTGGGGACATTGGGCACAGGAGGAAGCCCAAGGAATTTGTGCTTTGTAAGTAGGTGAGGTGTCCCTTTTTGCTGCCTTCGCTGCTGTTAGGAACAGCACCCTCTTCCTTCCTGATTCACTGCTGAGAGTTTGGATCTTTTGTGAGAATTTTGGATCTTTGAGTTTGGATCAATTGTCAAGTGTTTTTTTGCTCTTTTCAAATAAAACTATCACAAGAATACTCATATTTTTGTTTCTGCAACATTTATAATATCAAGGTCTGAACAATAAACTATAATTTGCTAAGTATGAGAGAATATTTATTAAGATATCAATTCTTGTCTGAATTTCCTAACCTATCTTCTTTGCTTAGAATTTTTTTTTGTTAATATTCTTTCCGTCAATGAAAATAACAACAAATGCTAAGTGATTTATTAAAATAAAACAATAAAGGTCTAAATTAATTACCATAGGAAAGATAACTTTCCTAGAGATCATGGGGAAAGAGTCTACCACTTAGATTTATTGGAAGGCTTTAGAATGAATCAACTTAAACCATTTGAAAAACTGATAAAAACCAGCTAAAAGGAAAAGAAGGAAGATGTGAAATTTAGAATTGAATAATCTTGAATAAAGAAAAAAATATCCTGTTAAGTTCATAGAAGAACAACTGAAAGTAAGGCATGGCACCGCCTCATTTGGGAATATTAGAATTCATGTTTAAATCACAACCTGTTTCTAGACTGTCAGCTTGAGCAGGATCCTAGAACCAAATTCGGAGCTTGCCAGTGAAAGCTGGAGATGGAGGAGTGGCTGCCTGGTTGGAAACACTGAATTATAAAAAATTTCTTCTGAGCCTCTTTTGTTTTGGTAGAAAGTGCAACGTGCCCTGGCGGTGTGTACACGATGCCAAGACATCTGAATAACAATCAGAACGCAGCCCCAGTCTGCACACGCGTGACTTACGTCCATCCCACGTGCAGGAGTGGCATCTGCAATGGCAGTCGGGGTCAGGGACGGCAGTCAGGGAGCGGAGGCTGCTCCCCCTCCCACGGACACTCCCTGCGCCTTCCTTCTGTCTTCCAATTTGCTGCTGTTGGCTTCAGTTCTGCTAACTGCACCCTCTTCATGCTTCTCTTTTGTGCTCATTTCTCAACATGCTTGAGTCTCATTTCCTCTTTGTAAAAGCCCAAGGCTTGGTCCGTGGTAAGAACTTGGGAAATGTTCGTTCCTTTCTTAGTGTACCATAGTTCTCATCCAGATAGTGGTGGAAATAATACCAAAAGGGAGGAAAAGAGGACAAGAAGCTGATCCACCCTCTGGTTTTCTCCTTTTCGCTGCCCATGAGGTCCTCCAGGGAGGAATCCCTTCTCTCTGCCTTATGGTCTCCCTCTTCCTTCTTCCTCTGTGGAGCTGCAACGTCCAGAGGGGAGCATCCCATTGGTGTGGAACGTTCCTCTGAAATGCAGACCTCTATGCGGTAAAGGCCGGCCTCACTGCCTACTGCCTCCCTCGTCTTTCCCTATAGAGTATTACAACTCTGGGCGGACTCTGGAGCTTAACTTTCTTTTCTCGGTTTCCTAGCAACACAAACTTTTAGAAAACTTCAAAAAAGATTTTGAACTTGCTTTAGGAAAAGGAAGGGTTAAGAGAATTGGGGAGTGGGCCAGGGTAGGGGGCAAAGCTTGAGGGGTGGTGATGGCAGAAAGTTGAAGCAGGTGGACCCACCCTGAGGTCTCGGAGAAGAGTGTCTGGAAGATGACTCCCACCAAGGAGGCCCCCAGCAGGAGGCACCTTTCCTGACACTGCTTCTTCGAGTTTTCCAAGGTTGCCCTCTGGAATCCTTACTCCTGCTCCTGGGTAGCTGGGGTGAAAGGTAAGAAAGAAAGTTATTGATCCCATCACAGTGTTCTGAATGCATTTTCTCCCAGTATCATTGTTACGCTGTTGCGTGGTACTCCCAGCATGGCACAGGATGCTCCAGGCTCCTTGTCGGCTACCTACCACTTAGAGCTTGTTTCTATGGAAGAATGTTTTCTGAGAGCTCAAAACAACCAGTCTGGAAACAGACATTGGGAATAGCACCTGCTCAGAAGTTAAGTCCTACTGATAATGCAGTCAGTTATCCAGATTTTTCTAAACAACCAGATGATCCGATGTTAACAAATACTACCTATTGGGATAAAAGGTTTCTGATATTTGGGAGGATACAGTGTCATCACAGTTCACAACTAAGCCAGCCTATTGTAACACCTAAAATCATAAGAAACAAGCAATCTCTTATTTATAGGAGGTAAGACTGTATTTGACTGTGGATACACATGGCTGTTTTGAGAAATAACAGCTGCCTTAGATTTCTTTAGTAGTTTATACCATTGATAACTCTTTCCTGATGTTCTTAGTCTTAGTGTTTTCGATTTAATTGGCTGCACTTAAAGTGTCTGAGCTTGAAAAAAAAAATAAAGAAATACATTAAATGACTGCGACCAGACACAAATGGCTCAAAGTTACATTAAAAATGGAAAATATCCATATATTATTCTATTTAATGTACTGCACTCAGACTGTCAAAGTCTGAAAAAGAATAGTAATTATGTAGTCACTTAAAAAATGTATTTTCAAAGAATATTTAATGCCTCGAGAATATGCTGCCATTATAATGAGTGGAAAAAAGCAGATCACAAAACTGTGTGTGGGAATGATCCCAATTTTGTGAAATAATTCTCTCTCCATATATAAAATTACATATCCCCACACACACACAAACATAATAACAAATTAAAAGACCTGAAAATAATAAATAAAAATAAAAAGATTAACAATGATAATCCCAGTGGTAGGATTAAGGTGTGATTTTAATTTTCTTCTTTGTATTTTTCTATACTTTCCATAATAAGCAATTGTTACTTTATATTCATAGAATCTTTTTTTAAAAGAAAAAACATCATAGAAGTAAATAAAATGAATGTAACCTAACTTTAAGATCAAAATCCCATTGCAAAAGAAAAATTTCTTTCAAGTAAGGAAAGACGTAGGCTCCCAAGCAAGCAGGAAAAAAGAAAAAGGGAAATTGTAACTGGGTCAAGTACATGTACAACATTCCCTCCAAAGCGCAGGCATTTTTCTTTCTACAACTGCATCCAACCTCTCCAGAGCTGATTTCTTTGAATCTCTGGAAGGCAAGTTCCTGAACTAATCACAAGAAGAATCACGTTTTCTCTTGGCGAGGCAGCCCAGTTGGCACTGCGTTTGTGAGGAGTGGTTCTCTCAGGGCTGCTGACTGTGCCACATTTGGGCAGCCCTCCTGGTCTGGGTTTGTGTGGTACTGCCGAGGGCTGGCCGGGTTTCCCCTGGTGTCCCGACGGGCTTGCTGGGAAGCCCGAGACTGACTCTGTCGTGATCCACGGCTGCCACATGATACAGCTCATGCCTCTCGCCAGCCTGAGCTGGCTTCCCGAGTGACAATTGTTCCACATGAACCAGTGGTCAGGTTCCCCCTTTTCTGTTCTCGGATATTCTCTTCTTCAACTTAATCAGAACCTCAGCTTTCATCCTGAGATCTGGGACACTGGCCGCATGGTGACACTGCTCTGAGGTTGCCCCAGATGCTAATTCCCAAAAAGAAATGTTCATGTCTTCTGTCCGGGCATGCCGGCCACACCCAGTGAGGTCGGCCTCTTATGTAGAGACTGGGTTTGCAAACAAGAGTGTGAGACTGAGACGAGGACAACTTCAAGGCTGGGTTTAGAGGACTGTGTTATGCTCTTTTGGCTTGTTGTGGAGCCAAGATTAAAAAAAAAACCAATAATAATCAGGGTTTACAAAGCAGCTGGTGAAGTAGCTGTAATTATTTTGGTGAAATAATTTCTCTGAAAATAATAATCTCTATCATAGATTCTGTGCTCTAGGCACGAAAGTAACAAATCTGTGTTCCAAAAAGATTCTCAAAAGAGATAATGCATATAAGAGCTTAGCCCACATACTAAGCACTTAGCCAATGTTAACTCCTTGTGGTTATCTGAAGGACGAGGGCTGTAAGCTGGCAGCCCGGGGCTGGTTTCCTCTGTGGTAGAGAACAAGTCTCATTACAGTAGCTGTGCTTTTGTTTACAGACTAGAAATCTGTCTTAACTCCAGAGTTTCTCTGTCATTCACATTTTGAGCTCCTTACAAAGAACGTCTTCTCTTGGAGCAATGGGGCCGGGGGAAGGGTAGGTGGACAGTAATGGTATATAATGATCTCTCATCCTACGATTTCTGCCTTTTTTAAAAAGCTTCATGGACTGACTCAACCATACAACTACTTGGAGAAAATTTCTCTTAAGTAAGAGATGGGCTTGACTCAGGTCTCTTCTGGATGGTCAATGACCTGCTGAGATGGGCATTTGTTCCAAAAACAATCCTGTTTCCCATTCAGTTGGTTCTTTATTCAGTTTTTGTTTTTTTTTAAAAAAATACTGAGACTTGGGGGTGATCCAGTGCAGGCAGGATCTGAGCACTGGAAGGATTGGAGGGCGCCTATCTCTCTTGGAAAGAAGACACTCGTTCCATCCTGGGTTGGGTGGGGAGGATTAGCATGATTATGTTGGTAAATTCCTTAATTTATGTGGCTGTTATCTAGTAGTGGAAAAGCAAAATCAGAAAACCATACATGGCTGGCCAAGCTGCTTCTCTGAGCCTCTCCCCCTAAGGCAGGATGAACCTGCTCAGGGAGCTTCTCCCAAGCCCAACAGACGTGGAAAAATGAGCAGACTGCTTCTCCTGGAGCTCTCCCACTGTACTCTGCTCTTTCTTTCAACCCATCCCTGTTTCCTCATTTCCTCTCACAATGGTATCCTCCAACTAATGGAATTAGGAATTCCTTCCTCCTGTCCTCTCCTCTTCCTTCTTTTCCACCGTCCTATACATTTTCTTGTTTTGTCTTTTCTTTTGAAGGAAGACACACACACATTCATTCATTCATTGCCTTTTTTTTTTTTTTTTGGCTTCTTTGAGCATCAAGTCCGTGATACCACCTTATTTCTAATTACGTAAAACAAAAATATTCTATCCTTTAAACTCCTTTAGTTCCATATCTCATATGCCCACTCACTGCTGGAAAGGCAGGTGCAGACCGGCGACCATTCCTCAATGGATGGTTTCTGTGGGAATGGTCTTCCCAGCGGACTCTCCACAGTTCTCTGAGAGCTCCCATGTTCTCTCCCATTGGAACAAGGTACTCTCCAGGAGGAGAGTCCACCATTATTATGATTTCCAAAATATTGTTGTTTTCACCAAAAAGCTTACTTTTGTCAATAATTCGGTATCTGTGTGGTCACTTAAAAATATTTAAAAACACTCATCTTTTCAGATCACACATGTCTTATAGTCAACAAATGTTAGACAGGTGCCCAAGAGTCTTATCCTAAATATTATTAAAACACAGTTGTGATGTCTTAATATGGTTGGCTGACTGATTTCTGGGAATTTCTATCATAGAATCATGATGATTTTGAAAATTTTTTTACAGCAATAGTATTCGAAATTTGGATTGGGGCTTTGAAATTTATTCATTTCAAAGCCTTAATTCCTGGCCAGTGCTGGGTTAATATCTGGCTTTACATTCGTCTAGTGGTAAGAGACAGAAAGAAATTCTCCCTGCTAATTATAGAACGATCGGGTGTAATTAGTACCGTAACAGACGGACCTACCTGTAAGGAGAATGGGAGCAGTTTTCCTGACATAATGGCAACCTTAGAGACAATTCTCTAGTCTATCCCAAACTTGTCTCATAAAGAGAAAGTTGGGGCTCAGAATTAGGAAGACTTCAGCATCTCCATTTGTGTGAAAGTCCTTCAAAATCTACCTCATGATTTCTGTCCCACATACACGAACTTGGCAAACGATATTCTGGGTTTTTGGTTTGTTTGTTTTTGGTGTGTGTTTCTGTTTTGGTATCTAAATGAAAGAAAACTGTAAAAATTACTACATTGTTTTCTTTAATCATTCATTTTACACAGTTCTTTGGTCCATCTGAAATACCTTGGTCACTGGGCCTATCAATCCCAGCTTGTGTTAACTTGGTGGCTTGTCCCCCTGGTTGTGCTGACAAGCCACACACGCTTCCCTAACACATGATTTCCCAGCCACTGGGACCAGCCCTGCAGAGCCATGGATTTAGGGTAAGAGGTCAGATATCTGGTTTTACTTTCTGAAACCTCCCTCCTTGCAGGAAAATTAATGCATCTTGGGAAAGGACTTGGCCATATTTTGACCCACGGCATGTTTAAAATCTAGGTACCTAAAACAAAACAACAACAACAAAAGAACAAAACAAAAAAAGAAGGAATGAACATACGAAAGAAATATCCCCCCACACCTTCCACTTCTAAGTGTCTAAGCAGTGTTGGAAACAGGCAAGGAAAGCTCTTTGGAGCTGCGTATTCCTGCAGGAGGCTCTGGTCGGTTTCTGAGCAGAAGGCTATAGGAACAAGGCGACACAAGAGAGACAAGCAAGGAGAGAAGGCTTCCTTTAGGGGTAAAGTTTAAGCAGTTATCAATTGTTAAACCTCTCTCCTGGAAAGCTCTAAGCTGAGGCTGACAGGGAATATTTTAATAGTTTCAATGGTTTAGAGCAGACCCTTTGGCCATATTATTTCTAAAACATAGATCAGCTAACAAAACGTAGCCTGGGCATAATGGGGAACTGCATGATTTTGTCGTGAACTCTTGGCCACAAGCAATCCTCTTGCCTCAGCCTCCCAGAGTGCTAGGGTAGGATTACAGGTGTGAGCAGCTGCACCTGGCCAAATTTTGTTAATCTAAGTGTTAATGTTTAATTTGTAGCTTGGGACAGGAGCAGAAATGTGATAAATGTTGATAATCTACCTCCCCAAGGAGCCCATTCTTTTAAGCTTGATAGCGATTGGTTATCTTTCCCTCCCTACTCTCAAAAGGAAGTAGGTGAGTGGCTACTTTGCTAAATATTTTCTCATAAACTCCCAGCTTTGTTTTAGACAGCCAAGCCAAGTTGGAGAACACCTCACAGAGCAAGGAGAGAGAACAAAATTTTATAGTGTTTAACCCGTAAGGTAGGATTATGGAATGGGCGCAGAAGGCAGGGGGCCTGGGTGGGTGGGGCTTTAACACAAAGCTTTTGGAATTAGACAGACCCAGCTTTCGATATCTGCTGCTTTCTAGCTGGACGAACTTAAAGTTACTTAGCTTTTGAAGCCACAGATTTTTTATCTATAGAATGGCAGGTAGAGGGGCTTGGGAAGTGTTTGCTGTGAGTGAATTCTTTCCTTACTGGGTGGTTAAGAGAATTAAAAGAATGAATTCACATGTAGCACTTAGAACAGTGCTTGGCTCACATAATATGCTCATGAAGAAGTAATTATTTTTCCTATTTACAGCTGATGGTTTTGCACAAATCACTTAATCTGCCTTAATCTCTCTTTCCTTTATCTGAATCCTGTAATTCATAGAATCTTCTTTTGGTAAGAATTAATGGAAATTTTGTGAAAGTGCCCGGCTCACAGTAGGCCCTCAATAGAAAATAAAAATGGTCAATGCAATCTGTCCCCGGTTATCTGCGGTACTCAGAGATTCTAAACATGGAGTTTGGGATCACTGGCTCTTTGTGCAATCTTTCAGTTCTCACTGTGTGAAAGCAGAGAAGCAATGTGGAGTATGAAACACTTTGAGATGTAATGCAAGAATGTGACCAAGAAAAGGAAGATCGAACGTGTTTGCGAGAATGAATGAGGACGCTCAGTTTGAGCAGATCGGGAAGGAGGCCTTGCAGGCTACGGTTTAGTTACTTGGCAGGGCCTGGCAGAAGCAGCTTCAGTCTCAAGATAGCAAGTAAACAAGACCTCAAAGGCAAGGAATGTCGTTTGTTCTTTTGGTAATTTGTGCAGTTTTATTAGGAGCACAAGCTGTGCACATAGTAGGCAACAAATGACTACTTGTGGATGATATCGTTTGCATACACGGTGGTTATTCACTTGTTTTCCTTGGCAATAGAAACTTGGTTTTGGTCAAGCAACAAAAGGCCCAGCCCCAGAAAATCAAGCATGTCAATCCTATTCTTCTCAGTGATTGGTCTAAAGATGGCCACGTGACTCTGTTCTGACCAATAAGACATAAGAAGACATTTGATTGCCAGTTTTGGAAAATACTTTTCTTCTGAAAAGATAAATATCTAGTAGGAGAAAGCTCCCCTCCCACTCCCTTTTTAGTTTTGCCTCATTCCCTTACCTTACTGTTTTGGACGCTGTTGTCTGAAGAACGTGGAATTGAGGCAGCCATTTTGTGGCTGTGAGGCAGGATATTGCCAACACGCTGAGAAATGCAAAGCAGCGGATGGGAAGGGCCCATGCCCTTGAGGGTACCTCTGAGCCTTAAGCCAGCCCTGGGCCGACAGATTTCTTGTTAAGTAAAGAGTACGTACAGTTCTTATGGTTTAAGTCACCGTTAATTAAGTTTTCTGTTAATTACAAGTTAACCCTCGTGAAAGTAATAGTGGATAGCACTTAGAGTTCCTACTATGTGCTAGAAAGTTTCCAAATGCTTCACATGTATTTGTTCATTTAATTCTCAAAACAACACTAAGAGTAGCTGTTATTATTACTATCGCCATCTTCTCTATTTTACATGTGACTCTATTGTACATAGACTGATTGCATATAGCAATTAAAGAACTCGAAACTCATGAACGATATGTTTTGCACATCCCTCTGTGGAGCGGCTTACTTCTGGGGGTGTTTTCTGTACACAGTTAATCTATGATGCCTGAATTTTTGCTTACAGCTGACAAAAAAGATGATAGAGAAGGAGGCATGTCAGAGATAAACTCAGGGACTCTGGATGAGCGTGCAACTCAGTAAAACATCCAGAAGTCCATTAGAGGGTTTGCTTTTACTGTTAATGAATATGCAATAGATGTTCAATATTTGTATTCTGCTAAATTGATAAGACCTTATTAATGTAATTATTACATATTGTCATATTAATAAGATTCATTGTAACCAATTCAACAATATTTTGTACGTATGAATGCTATTTCGAACATAGAAATAGTTTATAGGAACTTACTTTGTTATTAAAATGGAATTAAAATTGAATAGCTGACCATACCATATTCTGAATTCTCTACTTTTACAACTGCACAGGATTAAAAAACAGATGGATGTAATATGAAAGGTTTAAAGCAGAAAAAAATTTCATGTTTAATTTTAAGTGGAAAATTCGTGCAGAAGACAGAGTACCCGACAAGGGGATGATTGGTGTGGACAACACGCTTGTAACAATCATGGCAGAAGGGATTGGAGAGGCTTTGGCTGTCTTCGCATATTTGGGCAGAGAGGAAGGAGAAGAGGGCTGTTTGTTTCTCTAGGGGAAAAACCTGAGTTAGCAGTACAGGGTAGCGGATAAGAATGTGGGCTCTGGAGTGAGACATCATCTTGGGCATGTCCGGGAGTCTTTTTTATGCCTCGGCCTCCATGTCTGTGTTAGGTTTCTTCAGATACAGACCCAAAGACTGGGTTTCAAAGTGCAAATGCTGGGAGCTATCCCAGGAAACACTGGTCAGGGAGTGGGGCATTGAGCAGGTGAAGGGAAGCAGCCCATAAGGGGTGAGTTGAGCATGTTACCGTTGCAGGCAACCAGAGCTTAACCCCAGTGGGAGCCAGCAGAGACCACATACCTCAGAGCCAATCCACTTGAGGGGCAACCCTCTCCGTCTTTGGTTGTGGGACACTTCTGGGGATGTTAATTCTCTGGCACTTCCACCCAAACATACTGCAGGAAAGTGGACTCTGATGCCAGGAATGGTCTCTGGCCAAGGGAGGCAGGTGCAGGCCTTGGGGAGTCCTGCCTGTTTGCACTAAAATGGGGAGGCCTGAGGGGAGAAGGTTGGGGCACCAGCAGCATCCGCTACACTTCTCACCTAGAAAACGGAGATGATAATGTTTACCACAGAGGGTACTTATGAAAATCAAATGGTACGTGCAAAGCTTTTAATACAGTACTTGGCATAAAATAAGCACTGGGTAATGTTATTATTGCCCTTATTATTTAATTATTTATATTACCATTAAAATCAGATTAATTTATGTTTGGCAAATATGCCAAGCAATAAGCTGTCTGGTGATATCTTTGGCTCATGTCAGAGGAGGTGGAGGAGAAGCCGCCCATTTGCCTGCGATCTGTAACAGCACTCCTGCGCTGTGTTGGGGGGCTGGGCCGGGGCCTCTGAGGTGCTCGCCTCGTCTGAGTTTCCACGGTTATTCAAATAATATGCCTGCAACACGCATGCCTTTTGCCCTGAGCTGCGTGCCTTCTGCTCACCTGGTTGCCTGCAGCCGAGGTGGACAGTGCCTGGTGTTGCTGCCAGGGACCCACCGCAAGCACCTGCTGCAACATCGCTCAGCTTCCTTCTTCAGGTTTTTTTTTCCAAAGAAGGGCAAATTGGATGTACAGGGGAGTTAATCCCCCCTGCGGGGTATTATAGATAATGAAGATCTAGCCCTTATCCTCTGAGAGCTGGTGGGGGCTGAGTAGAGAAGGTAAAAAAAAGTAATTAAAATATGCATGTTAATCAAGATATGTTTGAGATACTCTGAGTGGAACTGGGGGAACACTGAGAGAGGAGAAGACGTCTCAGCTGAATCCTGGAGGATAAGTAGAAGTCAAACAGGCAGAGAGACGGAGAGGTTTTCCATTCCTAGAGGCCAGCAGGTGAGCAGGTGTGGCGGCGGAGGAACAGTGGTGAGTGATCTAACGAGGCTGGGCTTAGCTGACACGGGGGAGAAAGGAGAAGCCTGTGTGTCATGCTAATGCACGAGGACTTTCCCTGCAGGCAGTGGAGTGTCTGAGACTTTTAAGCAGACTTTTAAGCAGAAGAGGGACACGGCCAGATCTGGACTTCACCAAGTGTGCTCTGGTGCCGTGGGAAGGGTTGGCTGGAGTGAGGAGATGTCAAAGGTAGGCAGATGGATGAGGAGGCCATTCCAGCAGAGGAGGAGAGAAACAACAGCCTGAGCTAGAGCAATGGAGCGAGCAGGGACAACAGTGATTTGCATAATCAATTCTTTTAAAGAACATGAATAAGGAGGTGGAAGATGGGAGGGAAACAGCAGCTCCTCTCTTGTTAGGGGCTGAGCAAAGAATTTGGAGAGAACTACCCCATTAGTCCCTTCCTCATATGGTTTATAGATGAAGTCTCTTTTTCCTCCCTTGAAATGGGCCCCAGAAAGCCAGTTCTGCATCCCCCTTTTAAATCCACTAGATTCATTGCTAAAAGGCTTGGTTCAGGCAACCAATATCAGCATCTCCTTCATAAGGTCTTTGGACTGCATATTAGATTCCGTGGCTGTTTTTTGTTTCTTGGTGTATGGAGCTCTTTCTTACACAGTACATAAAAAGATGCCTTGGAAAAACATGCATTGGAATGTGAGAGAACTAATGGTGGACTCATGCCAGCCATTTGCAGGAGTGATGAATGATTTCAAGAAAGATGCTTGCTAAGTTCATCCTTCTACTTGGAGACTGGGTAAAATATTAGGTGCAATATAAATATAGCCCTTTAGGGAAAAGTCAGAGAAGAGAGTATCTCCATTATACATGAGCCAAAAACTGATAAGTAACAAACCCCTGCAATCCTGCAAAGAATGAAAGACAGGGCAAGGGAGAGTTATTTTCATCACGTGACCCACAGAACCCTGGAAACCCATCCATAACAGTTTATGATTAGAAGAGTGCAGAGACAGTAGCCCTTGGAAACAACATCTCTATGATACGTTCCAAAACAGTAACGTTTTACTTTTTAGCCTTAATGAATAATGAATTATTATACAGTAAAGGAAAATTGTCTCAGAAAACAACTGGTTTTTGCTCAATAACAATAACTTTATTCTCAGATCTTTACCATCCCCAGCTTTCTTGGACTGTGCTATTTTATCTCCAGATGTGCACAACATCTTGCAAATTAGATTACAATAAACAAAACAAAGTTTTGACACTTGAATACAATTTTGTAATATCTGCTTACTTATATTTGTTAACAGAGTATTTTAATTGCTTTCATGTATCTTAATAATTATGCATTTGATGTAGAATATTATGTTCTCTGGCATTGCTGGGTCCTCCACCCACTATTAGCTCTTGTTCTGTACTAGTCTGCTTGTAACATCTTGCAGGACTCTGGCATCATTTCCAAGACGGTGGTATTTGGCACATTTGGGGGAATGGCAAGCAAAGCTGGGTAATAAACATGGTACACTTTCCTGCAGTGCATTTATTTGGTTGAAATTGACAAATACAGAAAATATTATGAACTAAATGCAAAATGTACATGCATTTCCAAGACAATACGAAATAATGAAGAAATTTCGTTTCTAGAGCTGGTTGCTCCAAAATACTTCCTGGACCTCTCTGCCTCTGGGCCCCTTACCTCCCCTACTTAGGTTTGCTGTGACTCTCCTGTTCTTCTAGGTGCTCTGGAGGAAGTTATTAAAACTTAGCCTTGGAAGGATGCTGGAATGGAGTCAGGATAATCTTGTCTTGACTCTACTACTTAGTAACCATGTTATCACAAGCAGGGATAATCTGGTGTGAGCTTGATTTCTCTATCTGTAGAATGAAGATGTTCTTACCCAGCTCACACGTTCACTAAAATCCAAATGTAATTAGATTGCTAACATTAAACTCCACTTTAGTCTCCTGCCCAGTAAAATAAATATAATAATTTACAATACATATCTTTTAAAAAAAATCATTTAAAATCAGGATTCCTGAAAACAGGTCCTCAATTTTTTTGTGGGCTGTTCCATAATTTATTGTAACCTTGGTTTATTTCATAGTGATGTCTTAAATTCTTTTGACACAAATGCTCTTTGCATATTAGATGAATTGGAATCTTTTTGTTTCCATCCACTAAGAAATATGCCCTCTCAACGTTCACTACTCCCATCATTCAGGTTTCTGTTCAAACATCGCCTCATCAGAGAGGTCTTCTCTGACCAACAACAGATCTGTCCCTCTCACCCATCCAAATCCTCTACTCCCACCCTGTCCCTTCTTTTCTCCTCACATTTCATACCATTCCCTTATGGTATACTGTGTATTTGTTTATTGGCTCTCACAAACAAAAAATACCTCCTCAAAGAGGGGAAATCATCTCTTTTTTAACCTCCTCACTGCTGTATCCCCCATGTTTAAAACAGTACCTGACTCATAGTAGTCCCTCAATAAATATTTGTAGAATAGTGATTTTTTTTTTCTTGAAAGATACACTGTCCCTGAGGTCTTTCATGTTCCCATATCTGATAGTGCATGGGAAAAGGATATTTCTTTACCATAAAATACCAACATTGCAATCAATTGTCATGAGAAATGGCGACTGGCGGGTGACATCAGACTTCAGGAGGCCGCTGGGCGTGGTGGGGACCGAGTGTGGGTGTGTGGCTCATCTACCCTGGAGAAGGGTGTGGGGTGGACACGTACCCAGCTCTGGCCTCTTATTACATTTCAATAGTGTGGGCCCAGTGTTGCCATAGTTTTTGATTTCTACTAAACAAGTTGGAAATCTACATTAAAACATGGGAAATCTTTTGATTTTTAAAAGTGGGCTCAAAAAAATTTTTTTGTCAAATAATTTGCAGGCCAAGCAAAATATTTCTTTGAGTTGCTTTGTGACCTCTGGGGTACACTCTTTTCAGTCTCCAAAAGCTTGAAGGATAGAGTGTGACACAAACACACCCTTAAAATGTCCTGCTAACACTTATGCCCTACTTCTAGCTTCTTGGGCTGTGGACTAGAATTTATAGATTATGACAGGGACCTGGGGCTGAGAGCCCTAAACTCCTGATTCAAAATTAGCCTAGTTCAAAACCGCCTTCCTGGGTTGGCCTCACCTTACTGTGCTCCCTTCTGCAACTCCTCCCAACTTGTGCTAATTTGGTTTTGCTCTTGTATGTTTATTAGTCTCAGGTCACTTCCCACGAATACACACCCTTCTTTGAGCCCTGACAATGTCTTGCTCAAGCTCCTAATATGGCATTGGTATCTTTCTCATGAGCATGCGAGAGACCTGAGGATTACTGATGGCTGTGAATTCCTGATCTTCCTACCCTAACAATGCCTAGGGAAACCTTTCCTGAATATCCTGTGCAAGAAATGTTGGTTGAACTTCAGCTCTACAAGGGTAGGGATCTGGTCTGTCTAGTTCCTAGAACAGTGTCTAACAGTGGTACTCTAACAGCTGGCACTCAATTTGAGGAATGAATGAATGACTGCTTTCTTCACTATACATTTTCTGTGTCTTCTGTCAACTGAGCCACCTTGGCAGTCACTGAATTTCCACCATCCACTGCCTCTTCCACACAGTTCCACCCCCTCCAGGGTGGTGTGGAGGAAGCCCTTAACACTAGTAGACCAGAGTCATGCCCTTGAAATTCTTCCACTAGCAGATGCCCAGCTTGAGGGATGGTTTT
The DNA here is from genome assembly GCA_963575035.1 of Avahi laniger. Lineage (NCBI taxonomy): Eukaryota > Metazoa > Chordata > Mammalia > Primates > Indriidae > Avahi > Avahi laniger. The sequence continues at coordinate 73,205 of CAUYSK010096710.1, read as the reverse complement.
CCATTAGAGCGATTTTTTAAAATTGTTATTTATTAGCTAGTGTATGCAAAGCTCATGTGTTAGGAGCTAAGTTAAAAGAAAGTCTTCAGAGCTGAAAACGTTCCTGATTTATTAACATCCATTCTTATCACAGCAAAGCACAGGTGATGGTGACCAGCAATTTCCAAACTCTGTTGGTCCGGTGGTGGCTTGATCAGGATAGCCAAATCCCCGAGTTCCCTACCGTCTGCTCCAGCAAGTCACACATGACACCCAAGTGATCGCAGAGCAGTTTCACCTGGATGTTTTCCCCTCCCCCCTACAAGATTTCCTCCCTCACTGCCTGTCCCCCAACAGCTCCCCACACAAATCTACTTAGCAGTGACTCCCAATATCAGTTGAATAAGGGGTGGGGGAGCTTCCCATTCAAGGACGAAAATCTGCTTTGCACAGGTGCAATGCCTTGCCTCCATGAAGAAAGGCTCCCTGAATGCCTACAACAGAACCCAGTTCTGCACAATAACCCCAGTTGCGATGTGAGGCTCCACGTAACCTGATCTGTTTTCACACAGCCTAGTGCTAGGGTGCTGCTGCCACTCACTCTAAAGGTTACTATCTCTCTTCTATTGGAATTACAAAAGCTAACTGCAAAACCCGAAACCTCCTGGGAAATTGCCTACCTACACAAAGAACACAGAGATCCTATCGTTTCAGAGTTCAATTCTTTCCGAGCTTCTTTATAAAGGCATTTTTGTCTGTTTCCAGTGCTTCAACCACGGAGCAACTGCAGATCCAGGTTAGCTGATGGCGTGTTTCAGTGGAGCAGGTCTCTCTGGAGGTTTGCATAAAGGTGCTCTACAATTCAGCTTGTAAAACTTAAATAAAACTGCAGCTGAGATACAGCGTAGACGGTGGGAAGAGGGAACAGAGAGATTCCTACTAAATGATTTCCCTTGTTTTTTCAGATCCATCAGCTTTCCTTGAAGGAGGTGTTACACTGTGTTCACCCTCCTGCTGTTGGCTTTCACCACCCCCGTGCTCAAGATTTGAATACTATAATCACAATGCGGAGGGTGCTGGGAGGTATTTATTTTTATCCCAACTGCCAGCATCATCACCGTGTGTGTGAGCCAAATTTACACTCCGCCTATACGCAGCATGTGGCCCTGCTGCTGGGCCAGCTGCTCTCCCAAGGCTGAGACAAGGTGAAGTTTCATGTTTTGCCTTAGCAAAAATGTGATAGCAAAATGTGTGAGTGAAACCTATGCTCACCGTAGTTGCTTCGGAAAATATTGAAACGTGTTCCAAATGTGTAATTTGTTGTTCCATAGGAGCCAAGAATGAAGATGCTGTGTGTGTGTGTGTGTGTGTGTGTGTGTATGTGTGTGTGGGGATGTGTGTGTATGAACTGTTGCAGACAGGGCTAATTCTCTAAACCAACACCCGTTCTCCCCTTTCTCCTTACTAACAAGCTGATTTCTCAGGGCAGCAATGTGCTGAGCTCAAAGATCGCCTCTCCCTAGAGATGGGGTGTGGCCCTGCGAGCAGGCTTGGCTGACTAGCCTTAGAATATTCTGTGGGACTTCCAGGAAAGATTCATAAAAGGGAGGGAGGACAATTTTGCCCTTAGTTCTGCCCTTTTTCCTGCTGGCCAGAAAGCTAATTGGAAGCTAGCGCCCTACTCAGCCACCCTGGACTCTGAGCTGTGTCTGAGGACAGGCCCCGTGTGTTGAGTAGAAACATGGAAGGCGCCTCAGTCCTGGGAGACTTTGCTGCGTCATCATCGCACCAGTCCTGACCTGCCTACCTAAAGATTTTTTTTTTTTTAATGTGACAGAACATGCTTTTGTGTGTTTGAGTCACTATTTTTGGGTTCTCTGTCACGAGGAGCCAAATGCAATTTCTGACATATATCACCTTGAAGTCTGACGTTAACCGAGGCTGGATTCTATGGGTTAATACATACAGAGTGCTGAGAACAGTGCCTGGCACGGAGTAGATGTGCACAAAGGCTAGCTGTTAATACCCCTTTGGGGAATTATTAAACTTACCAATCATCTGAGTTTACACTTTAATGTAGAAATATCCATTTTAATTTGGCTTTGGGCTAGGATTAAAAGGTCTCTATAAAAATGTGGATTGAGTTTGGTTGCCCTATTTGACATTTGGCCCACGAAATTTGAACGTGTATTAGTTTGTTTCTTCATTTACGCATGCAGGAAATATTTATTCACTACCTGCTTTGTGTGAGGCACAGCTTTAAATGTTCGTGGGAATCCTAAGGGGTGGTTACACAAATAAAAACTTACAGACAAGGAAAAGAGATAATTAAAAATAACAATAACAGCCAATGTTTACCAAGCACTAACTATACCAGATGCAGCACTTTTGTATATATTATTTCAATATTGATAACAATCCCTTGAAATACATGGGTTCTACTATTTTTCTCATTGTAACGGTAAGTATAGAGCTATACAAAGAGATTAAACAACTCGTGCAAAGTTAGAGTAAGCCGTGAAATTGGAATTTGCAAAAGGTATTTGTGTGCTCTTAATCTCTGCAATATCATATCACAATTCAGCTGTTTATGTGCAAGGTCCTGTTCCGTGTTGTAGAGCAGGGGTTCTCAAAGTGTGGTCCTGGGACCTGCAGCTGCAGCAGCACCTGGGAAATACTAGAAATGCAAATCATGGGCCTCCTCCCTCCCCTACTGAATGAATCAGGAACCCTGGGGGTGGGGGTGAGCAATCTGGGGTTTAACAAGCCCCCCAGGTGATCCTGATGTCCACTGAAGTTTGAGAACCACTGTTGTGCACAATAAGTAGTTAAGTGAAAGTTATTTAAGTTAGTAAGAGGGAACTCCGGGTATAAAAATAACTATAATTCAAGGTGGATAAAATAATGTGCACAAAGGAGGCCGAGAACCTTACCAAGTTTGAATTTGCTGCCAGAAATTTTCAAGAGAATTTTTCAGGAGAAGCTTGGAATCCATATTTTAAGGGGGGAATCTCCCAATTTTTAATGTAAAGACAAAATCTAATTAAAAATAAATAAATAAATAAACAGGCAATAAATAAATAAATTAACAGGCAAAATAAAACCTGACTGCAAGGTCTGAGAGCCCCTGCTGAGGACAAGATAGAGGAAGATTTCTGGGAAAGCTTCGGCTTCCCTGTTAGAGGCACCAACCCTTCCTGCTCTACTCTTTACCTGTCATATAAATGTGATGGTGGTGGTAGAGTAGCCATCTTGTGACCATGAGGCAACTATGAGACTGAATGCCACAGGGGTCTATATTGTTTTGCTTCATAATTTTTTAAAACTTTTTCGACTTGGTGTTTCTCAGACAACTGTTTTTTAAAATGTTTAATGATTATGTATTTGTTTTATTTAATTTAATTATGGAAAGTGATATTGATTTCTGTCCATAGCAGAGATAAGCTTTCCTTTGAAATTAATTTCTTTAGTTCTTAAGAAATAGATTGATTTAAATAAAAATGCTGAGTGGCTGACAGCACAAGAAACGTGTAGAAATGGCGCAGTGTAAAAACTGTTATGTGGTATTAGAGAGTGCCCAGCATGGACACAGATGCTCAGTAAATGTCTTTGGAACCCAACTGTGGGGACAAAGCAAGCACACACAGGACTTTTCTGGTAAGGGGAAGAAGGAGGAGGATGAAGATTAGCACAGGAAGGTGAGGGAAATAAAAGAAGAGGGAGATAACGAAGTTAAAGGGGTTAGAAGGAAGTCTCAAAGCTGGAAGCAGGGTGCATTGGGGCTATGTGAAAAGGGAAGGGAACAAACTCACTTTTATTATGAGTCCACGAGTCCCAAGCACTGCACTGGGTGTTTATACACATTATTTAATTTTGACACAATGGCAGGTGGTGTAGGAAAAGAGCTTGGGGGCCCTGAAGGGAGTATAGGAGGCAGTGGACCCTAAACCTGGAGCTAGGGGATGAAAGGTGTGGGGGATGGCCCGGATGTATCTAGAGGGGGATCTTACCTCGGGCAAGGGCAGATGGACGTGGGTACGAACGGCTTGCTCGTGCGGCTGCAGACACGTACAGCGCCCTGTGCGTACCCACAATGCACTGCGCATAAAGGAACGTCCTTCCTAGAGGATGTGGCCGCTGAGGTAAGACCGTGGATTAGCCACGGAGGTGTTCACTTTCAGTGCTGTGTGTTGTGTGCAGCAGCGTAGGGGGCGACAGGAAAGATTACTTAGTTCTTTCTTTATAGTTTAGATTTTACCTGTGATAATTTTTTTACCTACTATTTCTTTAACGTGGCGGCAGCCTGGGGACCGGTGCATGAGCGGTCGCGGGGCAGGATGGCTCACCCAGGAGTCAAACTGCAGCTCTCAGGACGGCTTCTCACTTGTGTCCTGATAAAGGCGAGTTCAGTCCATATTTATGAGAGAGTATCATAGTAAAGACAAAAGCAAAAAATGAACGTTCGATGAACCTTCTTGCTCTTGTGTGGCACAGCAGCCAGAGCTTGCTCTTCGTCATTTCTTCCACGTCTGGCTTCCAGAGGGCAAAGAACACATTTCGTCACCACCACCGCGGGGAGGGCACTTGACTTCAGTGAGAAGTCACCCACCAAGAAAGGTGGGCTCAGTCCACAGAATCGGAACACCTCAGACCTTGGCTGTTGAAACACAGAACACCCTTTGTTAGTTGTATTTTAGACCTAGACTTGTTTAAGAAATTGTTTTTAACTCCTTCTCTGGGGAGCTTGAGTGATGGGGAAATCACTATTTCAACAGTTTGTCCTCCCTCGTCCCTATCCCAGGGACAAGGCTACTCGGCTTGGCCAAGAATAAATGGAACTTGAGTTTCAAAACCTTCCAACCCAGTAAAGTTTCAAATTTTTAGCCTTTGAAGACTGAGATGATGTGAAATGTAGCAAACCGCATTGAACATTTACCAGCAATTGTTTGAAGAATTCTCTTGCCTTTTTGGGCAAGAAACTCTTTGCGGCCATGATTTTAAGAAGCTTGCTTTATATTCTTCTAAGTAACTGGGACTGCACAACCTCTGAAACTCTCTTATCTGCCTAGACATTCTTTGATCCACCCACCTTAAGCAGAACAGGAAAAGGTTTTGTTTTGTTTTGTTTTTGGCATTGTCACACCCTAAAAGGAAAGTTTTTACGTTGTATATTAGACTGGACAAATTTAAAACATCTAAAAATAATACCTCAAAACGTGTTGTTTATAATTCAATGTGGAAATGAACAAAAAGTGAATTCAGCCTTGGGTTAAAAAAAAAAAGTTTAACGAAAATTATCTTGTTCAGGAAACTCCTTTCTGGCAATTTGGTGTTTTTCTTGTCCTCTCCAATCTCCTCACTCTCCTTCTGCTGTCATTTGAAATCAGAATCTATTGACATCAACTAAATGTATTAAAGTCAAGTTCTGGTAACTGTTAAAATTCTTTTGTCATGTTAGGACTTCAAAAAAAAGTTCGGTTATTTTGAATTATAATTTTTTTGGGGGGATAGGGAAATTAGGAAGTGATCTCTAGAACAAAAGAAGAAACTTCACAAGAGATTGTGAAAATTAATTTCCAGTTGTGTTGTAATCATAAGAGAAAGCAAAATGTACCTCCTAAATGAATTATCATATACATCCAATCAATTTCCTTGGAATGGAAAATTAGCAAGGGAATCTGAACTTTTAGTCAATTTATTATCATTTCCCCAACACGTGGATATCTAGTAATACATTCTTTTTTTTTTTTTTTTTTTTTAGACAGAGTCTCACTCTCTTGCCTGGGGCGAGTGCCCTGGCGTCAGCCTAGCTCACAGCAACCTCAAACTCCTGGGCTCAAGTGATCCTCCTGCTTCAGCCTTCCGAGTAGCTGGGACTACAGGCATGCGCCACCATGCCCGGCTAATTTTTTTTTCTATATATATTTTTAGCTTTCCAATTAATTTCTTTCTATTTTTTGGTAGAGACGGGGTTTCGCTCTTGCTCAGGCTGATCTCGAACTCCTGAGCTCGGAACGATCCGCCCGCCTCGGCCTCCCAAAGTGCTAGGATTACAGGCGTGAGCCACCGTGCCCGGCCTAGTAATACATTCTTAAATAGAGTAGCTGTTAGAATTTTTGGAGCTAAATTAAAATATGATCAAACTTTTAAAAATACATAAGAATGAAGAAATTGAAACTGAATGCTTACTAGGACTTCTAAAACCTAATCTGAATTGAAACAAGGTGGGAAAAATAAATTACAGTTGTTAGGTGAGGACTCAGATTGTCTCCCTTTGAAATGGGAACATGAGCCCTTGATACAAGCTTTGTATCATTGGGCAAATTAAAGGACATCCCACCTCAATTACTCTTTGGTTGGTCCAAAACCCAAGTCCAACTCCCTGTAATGCTTGGCAGTAACTTCTGACCCAAGATAAAGGTTAGCAGAATAGAGCATTTCCAGCTTGTGATGTTAGATTCATCAACATGACATGCTAATGTTATTTTTAAAATGTAGCTCAAGAAAAGATTTTACCTCTGCACTGCAACTTCTGTTACTATTTTTAATATAAAGGAAGCCATGACCTAGATCGGTATATAGTTTGCTATCAATCCTGAATTAGTATCTTGGTTTTACTACATTTTAGTTTTGTGACGATAGGCAAGTTAAATTCTCTAAGACATAGTTTCTCATCTGTAAAGTAGGTATGATAATAACCTCTAATGGGGTTTTTATGAGGATTTAGTGAGAAAATATGTAAATCACCTGCTTAGTAGAGGTCATTTTCCTACTGTCCTTTTCCATTACTCATAGTGTTTTAAATCTCTCTGACATTAAGAATTCTCACACTTTACCATTCAAAGTATTTTTTCAGGTTTCTTGGGGTGTTCTGTCTCTCCTGATTGCTAATATCTAATATCCTTCTTCTATGTGTTTCCTTTTTCATCCCTGTTCATTCCTCTTTGATCTGATATTTAGTCCTAATACTTATATAAACCTCCCCTCTTGGTTTTTCTCTACCTGTCTTGACTATCTTCATTTATTTCTTTCCCACAACCAAATAACTTCTTTGATCCTTAGTACTTTTTCCACTAAGAACAATTAGGGTATGTATATTACCTGTAAAAACTTTGTTGCATTACAAATAATTTTAAAGGAAAAAATTCCATTGATACATTCTCTTTCAGTTTCTGATTGTATGCTTACATTTTAGAAGATGAATTTTGTAAATAGCCAAGATGAAGAGGTCCATGGAATAGTGTGGTACAATGGAAAAAGTACAGAAAGAGAGAAGCTGGTTCCTATTCATCTCTGATGATCCTTGTTGGGTCTGTTTATTTTTCAAGGTCTCAGTGTCTTCATCTGTAAAATGAGGCAGTTGTAGAGATTATTCCTGAGATGACTTTCAGCTTTAAAAAGAGTCTATGAATTGGTATCTTAATAAAATGGGAATGGTCTTCCAATACTGGCTAACCCAATAGTGCAGCTGACCATATATCATTACTGAATTTTTTCACTCAGTTACTTTGTATGAGTGCAGAGAGTAAGGAGAAGTTAACACTGCAGCATGGATGGGAGGATGGGAGGACCCACTGCTTGATGGACTGTCACCCTCCTGGCCACCTTCTACCACTTAGCCAGTTGATCTTTAGCTACACCTATGCTTCTCAAATGATTCCCTCCAGCCTCTCTTGCTTGGCCCCCTATATGACAAATCCATAACTGAGTTTATGAAATGGCTGGACAAGGTTAAAGGTCCCAGGTTTGGCTCTGGAAGAGAACAGATCTGTTGGTCTGTGCTGGGAACAGATCACAAATATCTCTCTGCTGCCATGAGAGGAGACAGCAGCACTTCACCAGGAATGCTGGCCCAATCTAGTGGGGATACCAGCTTCACAGTGGGGAGGGGGAGGCAGCAAGGGAAGATCAGAGACAAACATGTTTTGAAAAATGTCCCCATTTATCCACTTTGGGAGTTGGTTTTCAGAGTATGGCAAAATGCTTCCCTTCCCCCAAATGACAGTGAACTGAAGAGTCAGGACAGAGGTTTCTATGTTAAAATGTTAATGTGAAGTGCTACTGTATTTTGAGTGCTTAAGGAAAAGCTAATGGGAACTTTCCAGGGAAGATGGTGGGTGTTGTTAACATGAAAATATGTATGAGAATCCCTAAATGGAGGCTTTATTCAGTGCAGCTGGAGAATGATATGACCCTGGCTGGTCGGGAGTGGGTGTGTAGGGCAGGGTACGGGCTGCCTGGGGGAGAAAGGGTAAGGAAGAAAGCCTGCCTCTGGGCTCCCAGCTGGGGAACCACCTGTTTGAAGGGTCTAGAATGAAGGCTGGTGGGGAAACTAAGCAAAACAGAAAATGCCAGATGGAGAATCTCAAATGGCTGGAGAGCTAGACAGGACGCAGGCTACCACCCAGAGCAAGGACAGGAGCCTAGAGCTGGACATGGGAAATATTAATACTAGGGTCAGTTTAGAAAAGAAAAAAAGAGGCATCATTTGATGGATAAGAAAACTGAGGCCTAGAGTATTTTGTTTGTTTGCCTCAAATCATGGATGAGGGCCAGGGTTCAACCCAGGCAGTTGACCACCGGGCCCAATTATGTTCCCATTATGCCACACTGCTTCTCCCCTTCACCTGCCTCTACATTCAGTCTCTGCCCTGGTTCTTTGTCTGCTACTCTGACTACCCTGGGATGGGCCTCCTATATGTTCTGGTCCAGTCCAACCATTGGATACCTTCAACACTGTCTGCCTGCTTCATCTTTCATTGATAAAGCCCTGGGCTCTGTCTGCTCTCCAGGTCTCGGCCATCTCACATGTACTGGTCCTGCTGCTCATAGAGAACCCTGCTGGTGGCCCCTGAGGTCTCCCATAGAGCCACAACTGTACCAAGGTTCTCTCTGACTGCCCTACAGTGAAGTGGAGTTATGTGGGCGTGGTCATACAGACATGCTGGAAGCAGAGTTTAGCCAGATAGGATGTGCACTTGGGGTATGATATTGGCTAGAGTGTGGGATCAGGCCCTCAGTGATGCCAGTAGAAGTGAGTCCTACAGGTTTCATTTCTAGGTGAGCTAAGGAAGGACTTTTTTCCCTTTAGTGGTAAATTGGGGTCACTTCTTATGGGAGTTCTTGGTGTGGCTTGAAAAATTCTGCAGCAATTCATCATGAACCTGGTTGGCTGGTGGGTGTGGGCCCTGATGCTGTACTCTGACTTCCTGTTTTGGTTAGAGCAGAGGTTCTCAGCTCTCACTATCCATCACAATCACCTGGCAAGTTCCTAAGAACAGCTAAACCCTGTATGGGTTCAGAGGTGCAGCTTCAGATGGCTTGGGGTGGTATCCAGGCATCCATAGTTTTACAAAAAGTGTTCCATGTGGTTCCAATGCACAGCTAGTGTTGCATTCATGTGCCAGGGGGTTCCTGGGCTGAGGGTATCAACAGTGAACAGGAGCAAAGCAGGGTAGTCTGATATGTTGTTCTCTTTCATGAGATGATCAGTCAGGTGTGGCCACAAAAGGAGATGTGAGAGAGGCTCAGGAACACACAATGTACTATATTCATAGGTCCTAGAGACAGGAGGGATAGCAGGCCACATAGGGTGTGGGGAAGACATGAGGTGATCAGGAGGCAGAAGACAGGAGAGAAAGAAAAGTTTAGCCAGAGCCTTACTGCGATTTCTGAGGGAAAGGCAAGGCAGGGCAGGGTAAAGGGTTTAGGATTGGCTAGCTTGGTGCTATAGGGGTGTTCTCTAGTCACCTGGTACCTAGGCTTGAGAAGATAAAGGCAGAGCAATGGTGCTTCTTGGGCTGCACTGCCAGATGTAGGAGGGATGGCTGTGGATCAGGCAGTTTGTATATCAAAGGCAGAGCTTTATGCTGTCTCTAAGAATTGGCTAGGCCCAGGAGAGGCAGTCTCTCCTCAGTCAGAAAATAAAATTGCACACACCCTTACACACACACACACACACTCTACCTAAGGAGGAAATAAGTCTTTAATGTAGCTTTTCACTGTGAACCTCAGATATCAAGGAATGTGAATCTGATCAAAGAAGAAGACTGGAAGTACACTCACCATGTACTTGAGAGGTGCTGTGGTCCCAGCGCTCAGGGAGGACACGGGAACTAGGAGGCTCCTCTCTGGGACTGGGAGCTGCTCGGCAGCAAGTAAAGGAGGAGAAGGCTTGGCTGACAGGGTGAAAGCTCTGAATTCTATGCGAATGTGGCCCCCAAGTTGCCTGAAGCCGTGGACTGTGTCCAATGAACTGCCCTTGCGTTAAACTGTGGTAAATCAGAACTGCAAAGGCAGAAGTGCTGAGGTAAGAGAAGCGTGGTGCAGTCTGTGAAAAGGCCAAGGAAAAGCATGGGACGTCATTTAAAGTCTGGTGGTCTTTGGATGATGTTGCGATGATAGTTTGATGCAAAAGGAAACCAAATATGTTTTAAACAGGATTTAAGAAACACAAGGTTAAGGGTATTTTTTAATACCCTTAGGGATAAAAACATGTGTGTGCTGTTTACTTGGTTTTACTCTTTTTTTTTTTTTTTTAACATTTTCAGTTCCTGTTTCTTAGTTTTTCTTTTTAAGCCTGTGGGCACTGAGGGTCAAACTTAGGTTAAGAAATGCATTTTTTTTTATTAAAGTTTTGAGATAAACCAGACTTTCATGATTAAATAGTAAAGCCCTTATCACAAGGATTTTTAATGTCAGGTAAGGGATCTTCACATACACAGAGCTCTTTGACTATGAAAGCAGGAGTGTGTGCTCTTCATCTTGTTGAGCCTCATCTATAAATTCAGGGGTTTGTGATGGTGACCTATAACTACAGAATAAGGGCTAACAATTATTGAGTGCTTACTGTATGCCAGACACTAGACTAAATCTTAACAGAGATTATTTCATTTATTCCTCATTATGAATGACCCTAGATATCAATACTATTTTATGATCATTGCCTCTGTTTTAGAGATTAGGAATTGAGGCTAATGGAGATTAAGTAACTTTCTCAAGGTCACATAGCTGGTAAGGGCTAGAGATGGCATTCTGGTCTCAGACTCCACAGTTACAATCTTTCTGCTTGTATTACCTCCCTGAAGAACTTTGTCACTACTTCAACAGTAGCTACAAAGAAAATAAAATACCTGGGAATATACTTAAGTGAGGAGGTGAAAGATCTCTATAAGGAGAACTACCAAACACTGATGAAAGATATCATATATGACACAAACAAATGGAAAAACATCCCATTCTCATGGATTGAAAGAATCAACATTGGTAAAATGTCCATACTGCTCAAAGTGATTTACAGATTCAATGCAATTTTCATCAAAATTCCAACATCATTTCTCATGGAGCTAGAAAAAAATAATCCTAAACTTCATATGGAACCAAAAAAGACCATGAATAGCCAAAGTAAAAAGAACAAATCTGGAGGCATCACATTACCTGACTTCAAATTATACTACAAGGCTATAGTAAGCAAAACAGCATGGCACTGGTATAAATGTAGATACATAGATCAGTGGAACAGAATAGAGAACCCAGAAATAAAACTATATAGCTGCATCCAACTTATTTTTGACAAAGCAGACAAAAACATACACTGGGGAAAGGATGCCCTATTCAATAAATGGTGCTGGGAAAACTGTATAGCCACATGCAGAAGAATGAAACTGGATCCCTCTCTCTCACCATATACAAAAATTAACTCAAGGTGGATTAAAGACTTAAATGAAAGAACTGAAACCATAAAAATTCTAGAAGAAATGTAGGAAAACTCCTCTAGACATTGGTCTAGGCAAAGAATTTATGAGTAAGACCCTAAAAGCAAATACAGTGATAACAAAAATAAATAAATGGGACTTAATTAAACTAAAAACTTTCCTCACAGCAAAAGAAATAATCAACAAGAGTAAATAGACAACCTACAGAATAGGAGAAAATATTTTCAAACTGTACATTTAACAAAGGGCTAATTCCAGAATCTACAAAGAACTCAAACAATCAGCAAGAAAAAAATGAATAACCCCATCAAAAAGTGGGCAAAAGACATGAACAGACTCTTTTTAAAAGAAGGTATACAAATGGCCAATAAACATGAAAAAATGTTCAACATCACTAATTATGAGGGAAATGCAAATTAAAACCCCAATGAGATCCACCTTACCCCTGTCAGAATTGCCATTATTCAAAAGTCAAAATATAATAGACATTGGCATGGTTGCAGTGAAAAGTGTCCGCTTAAATACTGTTGGTGAGAATGTAAAGTTGTACAACCAATGTGGAAAGCAGTATGGGGATTCCTCAAAGAACTAAAAGTAGACCTACCATTCAATCTAGCAATCCCACTACTGGGTATCTACCTAAAGAAAAATAAGTCATTTTATTAAAAAGACACCTTCACCAGAATGTTAATCACAGCACAATTCACAATTGCAAAGATATGAACTCAACGTAAATGCCCATCAACTGATGAGTGGATAAAGCAAATGTGGTATCTATACACCATGGAGTACTACTCAGCCCTAAAAAGGAATGAAATAATGTCTTTTGCAGCAACTTGAACAGGACTGGAGACCATTATCCTAAGTGAAGTATCTCAGGAGTGGAAAAACAGATATCACATGTTCTTACTTGTAAGTGGAGCTAAATGAGGTACATATGGTCATAAAGATCAGTAGTAGACATTGGAAGCAAGAAGGGGGAGGGTGGAAGGGAGATGAGGGATAAAATTCTACCTATTGAGTACAATGTACACTGTTCTGGTGACATGGACACTGAAAGCTCTGACTTCAGCATGATACAATTCATCCATGTAATAAAAAACATTTGTACCCACTCAATTTTTTGAAATGAAAAAAAGACCTTTGTCACCACTTCATAAGATAAATTTTGCAAGGCCAACCCTTCACTGGGCCTATTTCCTCCTAGGTCAATTGCCTTTTCATCTATGCTGTGAGACGAATGGCTATACTCGATCATGACTGGCCAACAGGTTAAGCTTATTCCAAGTGTGGGTAACTGAATAAGATGGACTTTAAGTTAGCTTTTCTTGAGAACAGGAATGTAAGAGTATGAGCTAGAAGGAATACTATAGAACGTAACCAATTTATTTTAAATGGAAGCAATTGGCTAGTGCACCCATGTTCATAGCAGTACCATTCACGTTAGACAAGAAGTGGAAGCAACTCAAAGTGTCCGTGGATTGACAAATGAATACACAAAATGTGGTATCTACATACAGTGGAATATTATTCAGCCTTGAAAAGAAGGAAATTCTAGCACAAGTTATTACATGGATGAACCTTGAGAACATTATGCCAAATAAAATAAGCCAGTTACAAAAAGACAAGTACTGTCCTAGCCGAGGGAGGCCGAGGTGGGCGGATCGTTTGAGCTCAGGAGTTAGAGACCAGCCTGAGCAAGAGCGTGACCCCATCTCTACTAAAAATAGAAAAAAATTAACTGGACAACTGAAAATATATAGAAAAAATTAGCCGGGCATGGTGGCGCATGCCTGTAGTCCCAGTTACTCGGGAGGCTGAGGCAGAAGGATTGCTTGAGCCCAGGAGTTTGAGGTTTCTGTGAGCTAGGCTGATGCCATGGCACTCTAGCCCAGGCAACAGAGCAAGATTCTGTCTCAAAAAAAAAAAAAAAAAAAAGACAAATACTGTATGAGTTCACTTATATGAGGCACCTAGAGTACTTAAAGTTGTAGAAACAGAAAGTAGAATGGTGGTTGCCAAGGGCTGGGGGAAGGGAGGAATGGGGAGTTGTTTAATAGGTATAGAGTTTCAGTTTTACAAGATGGAAAAGTTTTGGAGATTCATTGTACAACAATTTAATATGTTTAACACTATTGTACTGTACAGTTAAAATAGTTAAGATGGTAAATTTTATGTATATTTTACCACAGTTAAAAGACAAACAAACAAAAGAATAAGTAGCATTCCTGATTAGTGCACTGAAAATTGGTCTTAAGCCAAAATAACACTATTTGGCAGATCATAGACCTCTAAAGAAATGTTTTCAGTCTTTCTTTATGTGAGAAATGGTGAACATGCATTTTGTTATTTTTCTTGGATATTAACTTACTACACTGATTTTACGGTGCATTCATAGGGGTTAAAGGGCATGATAATTGTACTTATGACATAGGGAATGTATAATACATTTTGGGCATTGTGCATAATGAAAACTAAAATATTTGTGGGCTGCAGGGATGTGACATGGGCACAAAAACTGACCCCTATATAAGACTGACTGAGAAATCACTAATCGTCCTTTCTGCTCCTCATGGCTTATGAAAGGAAAGGCAGTGTGGTGTCGTAGTTAAGCCCATGGGCCTCTATCAGACAGCCTAGGTTTGAATCCTGATTTGACCAAGTTTATCAGACATGTGTTCTTGAGTATGATACTTTTCTTAGTCTATTTGGGCTGCTATAACAAAATACCTTAGACTAGATCATTTATAAACAACAGAAATTTATTGCTCACAGTTCTTGAGGCTGGAAAGTCCAAGATCAAGGCTCCCACAGATTTGGTGTCTGGTGAGGGCTTGCACCTCTGCTCCAAAGATGGTGCCTTCTCGTTATGTCTTCACGTGGCAGAAGGAGCAAAGGGGCTCCCTTGAGCCTCTTTCAAGGGCACTAATCCCATTTGTGAGGCTGGAGCCCACAAGACTTAATCACTTTCCCAAAGTCCCTACATCTTAATACTATCACATTGGGTATTAGATTCTGAGATATGAATTTTAGGGGGACACAAACATTCAGACCATAGCAATATTTAATCTCTCTACACTTTGGTTTTCTCATCAGTGAAATGGTGCTACTGAAAGTTTCAAGGAAATGTGTGGTGATGGACTGTATCATCCAGGCAGAGCACTTAGCATTGTGGTAATAATAGTAATACAACAGGTTTGACTTTCCCAGGGCCTAAGAATAACTTAGAATGAGTCAATCAGAAAACCTGCTGTGAAAACTTTTTAGTCAAAATCCTGAATCAGCCCAGACCGATATGTCAGTGCTGGAAGGGTTTAGTGGCCTTGATTGATGACAGGAAAATAAGACTTATCATCTATTCATCTAGGATGGACTTGGTAGATTCCACAGAAGATGAACCAGATGACTTATGTGTATGTGTGTGTTTGTGTGTGTGTGTGTATATATGTGTATATATATATATTATAATTTTTTTTTTTTTGCTAGATTTCCATTCTCACCTTTCCCAGGAGCCTGCCACTTTTCCTTATTGATGACATTCCTTTAAGAAACTCCATGAACCATGTGACATGAGGGCCTTCCCTGAAGGTATGGCCACAAGCTCCTTTAGGTTCACCTCTAGAATCATGCTTGCTCTGAAGGGGGCCTATACCTTGAGGAAATGCACCTGGCCTTTTCTCCTAAATTTTATGGTTTTATTTATTGTGCAATAACCATTTTCCTGCACTTTGGTGGGGGAGGGAACTGAATCTAGAGGGGCTGGTTGGGAAAGGGCAAGACTAATGTCTCTGTGGCTATAGTTGTCTACTTATGGAAAGATCACTTATGTGGCCCCAGGAAGCCAGCGATTGATGTGAAAAGTCCAAATTTAATTTTGAGCCTAGAGTCCAGCCATTTTTCCTACAGGGGATATTTTCATAGTGGAAAATAAATATGAGGTGTACTGTTAATTAAGGAGCATTTTTGTGCTCTCCAACTTCTCTTGATTATAGTCACTGGCTGAGGAGGATCTGGGACCCCAAGGAGAAAGAGAAGAGTATGGGCTCTGCAAAACCCAGCAAGATGCTGTTGCCTGTTTTCCCAGTGAGCTGCTTTGAAGTTTGGCTTATATTCTGACATTCTGGTTTAAGATTGGGAGTTCAGTAAACAGAATCACAACATAAAAGCCAAAGGGGATGGAGAAGATGGTGAGATTACTAAATGTGTGGATTGAAACACTTGGGTTTGTTTTGTTAATTTTGTCAATGGATTTATACATTTTAGTTTATGATAATAACATATGTAATAACTATGAAATTCCTCTAATGTTGGTTATCATGTGTGAAACCCTCTAATCCCAACTCTAATCATCTTCTCCTTCCTCTAAAACAACTAATTTAATATCACAGTTTTTTATAAAACAGGTTATTCTTAGACATCTGCTATCAAATTATAGCAGAACCAACAGTACTGTTGGACTCTTTGGGGGCCTAGTTCCAAAATACTGTAAAAACTTCAGTCTGTTCCCTGTGTTTGTTTGCTCTTCACAGTGATCCTGCCCTTGTTTATTGCTTGGGGTGGTTATGACCTTTGTTACCGTCGCGTGATGTTAAAGTACAGTGGTGACTGAACCTGTATCCTAGCTTTGAGAGCTCCTGTTTTGCACTAAATGGACACTCCTTGCCTGTGTGTGTTTTTAGTTTCTGTCTGCTGTTTGTCTAAATAAAGCAGAGAAGAAGGAGACAGTGAAGCAACAGAGACAGGGGAAGCCATGGCACCCACAGTGTGGGTGCCTTGACGCTGTGTGGACATTTATTTCTGGTATGATCCAGAGCTATGAAGGGGAGGGTGCACGAAACATAGCAGGTCAGCAGGTCTGAGTATCCACTGTGAGCTGAGCATGTATGAGAAAGTACAAGAAAGGTCTCTGTCTTCCCCGACCTTAGGATCTGGTTGAAGAAACAGACCACGCACTCCCGGGGAACAGTAAAGTCCTGACGCGGTGCTCTGTGCACTGGATGAGAATGAGCAACGCGCACAGCTAGTGTCCTATGAGTCTATGGTCAGGGAAGTCTCAGTGTGGGCTGCTGGGCTTGAGTGGGCCATGAAGGACGGGTGGCATACAGCAAGGCACAGGCAAGAGCACCAGAGAGCGAAGTCCCTAGCAATGATTTTTGGTCTGGAATTTTAACTAGAGGAGTTCATCCCATTGAAGATGCAAATCAAATCCTCTGCTTGGGGTTGTTTTGAAGAGAAAGGTATATAATCACCCCTCTTGTTTTGGTTTATCTGGTACTGTTCTCATGCCTACATGGCACATAGGGGATTTTGGCTTTTTCAGATGCTCTTGGTTACATTAGCCTTGTGCAGAGGAGGCGGGAGATTGGAAATAATGCTGTTCTTCTGACAGAAGCATTTTTCCCTGTAGCCAGCTCTTCTTGAAATGGTACTTCTTTCTTGTTTATTCCTGGCCAGAGAACTCCTACAGAGACATGGGGTTCTATGAGAGCAATAACAAGTTTATTTGGAGAGACGTTGTTGGTGGGGATAAGAAGTCCATCCCTGTATTTGGATTTTCATCCATAGTATTTTTCTCTTGCTGCCTGCATCTTTACTCTCTGTCTTCTTCCGGACTTTCACTCTGCTCGGTGTTGTGGGCTACCTTGGTTTTTTGGCACCCTCTGCAATTCTGTTTTTAGACTTACTTTGGAATTTCTCACTTAGGGAACATAGCTTCACTTTTCTACCTTTACCTCGTCAAGTGTGAAATTTGTGGTCCTGGAACGAAGATTTTTTGATGGATTTTTGTAATCAAGCCATCATGCCTCAGGCCGTGCTGTGAATGCTGAGAGGCAGCTTAAATTCCATTACCCTGAACACCTGGGGAGCGACACCTGTTCTTTTATTGTCCTGCACATTCATAAACTATAATGCACATTGCTCTGACAGGTGGGACACACACCGTGGTTGGGGATCCTTGCAGGGGCCTCTGTAGGGATTTCTGTTGTAAAGTCAAGCTCTGCCCTGCAATTTCTTGCTTGCATAACTGCAACAAACAAACACAATTACCAGCACTTCTGGCTTTTTGCTGCTATGCTTTCATTTACTTCTCTAGGTTCTGTCTTCTGGATTTTTTTTGTTTTTTTTTCAATTTCTTTTAGATTCTCAAAATCCGAGAATGCCACTAACTTGGAAAAATCTAGTAAACAGATGCCTGTATAAACTTTGAAAATTGTGTTATTATTCACATCTGTATGTGATGTCTTCCCCAAATGTCTCATGTGGAATTCCTTAATGCACAATTTTACCTTCTTGACACAGTTCTGGCTAGATATTTTCCCAGCAACTGATTTTTTTTTTTTAAAAGAAGGATATAATAAAAATATTTTAAAAGCCCTATTATAAAAGCAATATATGCTAGGCAGCTCAAGGAGTAGGAGTTCAGGAAGAGACTCTTCCAAAGGCCAAAGTACAAGTCTGTAGCTTCCCCTGCAACTTTCTATTGTTTATGGGAAGGGTGATTGAAAAGTGCTTACAGAAGCAGCGAGTTTAACATTGGTAGTTAGTACTTTAGTATTAAGCATCTGTAAAATGCAAAGTACAGTAGGTTTTAGGGTATAGGTTATATATTACATACTGTCTACATAGGACTGGCAAGTCAGGTACACATGGAATACAGGCAAGGTGCGAGTGGGGAATGTATCTATGCATGGACACTTGTACAGTGTGTGAGTCTGTCCCATGTGGCCCCACCGAGAGATGCCGGGGCTGGCCAAGAGAGGGAGGTTGTTTGCACACTCAACTGAAGAGCCTGATGAGACAATGATAAGCCTGTGACCCCCTGAGAAGGCCCTTAATACTCCTGCCCAAGCTGAAAAATCCTAACCTTAAAAGGAGGCTAAGGAAGAGCTCAGAGCCTGGGCAGGGCACAGTGCTTGGGGAACGAGCAGAGTGGAATATTGGGAAGGATATTATTTTCAGAATTTCTCTCTGGCCTGGCCTCCCCAGGTTCCCAGGTTCTGAGAAGAGGAGAAGCTCTGTGACTGGGCGCCATACCCAGGAGCCACACGCCATGGCAACAGACGATAGGGGCAATTGACTTAATCTTCCTGGCCTCTCGTCCCTCGTTTAACATGGAAACTCTGGATTGAAGCAGTGATTTCTCAAACTTTTCAGAAATGGTGCTTTTTTTGTTTGTTTATTTTTGTTTATTTTTGCAATCGTGAAATCAAAGAACATTCGCATCGAAAGATTTTAAAGGATGAGAAACAAAACATTGCCAGCACCCAGATGCTTCCCTTGCTCCCCATTCTGAGTCTAGATTGCAACCTTTTCTCAACTCCCAACCCCATCCCCAAAGAAAATATCCTTCAGACTTTTGTGATAATCATTTCCTTGCTTTTCTGCCTGGTTTTATTACCTATATGTGCATCTTAAACAATATAGATCAGTATTATCTGTTTTTCAACTTTATGTAAATGAAATAATTCTATGTGTTCTTTCATATCTTGCTTTTTTCCTTCAACGTTGTGTTTGCAAGATCCATCTATGTTGTGGCACAAACCTCTGGTTTGTTAATTCTCCAGGTGTATAGTTTTCTATTATATGAATTTGCCACAGTGTATTGAACCATTATCCTATGGGTGGACATTTGGGTTGCTTCTGTTTTGGAGCCATTATGGACAAAAGTGCTGTGAACATTCATATACATGTGTTCTGGGGTGCATATGTATAAATTACTCCAGGACACACATCTAGTAGTGGAATTACTGGCTGCAGGGTTTGCACACCTCAAACTGCTTTCCAAAGTGATTGTAGTGGCTCTTTTCCTTCCTAAACCAAAACCTGATGCATAGGGCCAAGAAATAAAATAGATGACGGCACAGCCGCTCTGTCAGGGAAGGGGTGATGTTGTCAGGGCTTGGTTTTCTCCGTACTGTGCTATTGGTGCTTTCTTATGGACCTTAGACACCTTGTTCTCCAACATTCTATATTGCTTCTAGTTTCACTTTGTTGCTTTGGAGGACAATGGATTTGCCATTCTGAGGGCAAGAGGAAATCTTGACCTTCTGACCCCCAAACAGCATCTCTACTCAGGATTATTTTAATTTGGAAACTGAAGATACTACTTTTGAAATAGATATTTCCTTATACCCTCTCTTAGGAAATTCTTTTTATATAAAGAACTAGAAGATTAGAAAAATTTACAAGAAACTCCCTCTTTGGCCTATCTGTCCTTTTTACGATCTTAAATTAGCTTGCCTTGGGTCTTGGTTGGAAACAGAAAAATTATATCCAACAGTTATGTAAGAAAATAGCTGAAAGCAATTGGATTAGAATATTTTTGAGCAGTTTAAGCCCAGAGAGGATGAACCAAAATATTGAGTACTCTTTGAGGTGTAAGGAGAATATTTGTATAGTATCTGGTGTGCTTAGACATTGATTGTCTTGTGGTCATGAAACCATGGTAGTGCAAGGTTCAGAGGGAATTCATGCTGGTAGGAGTTATCCCTACCAAAATGACAAAACGTCAAAATGGAGACTTTCCCAAATGCTGTCCTTTGCCAAAAGCATAAGACTAAAGCAGGATTGATGCTGGAACAGTCTGGGCAGTAGACAGGCCAATGCATGTAATGCATATCATTAAAAATAGTTAGCACAAAGAAATGGTTGTTATTGTGCTTCGTCCAAGTTGGACTTAGTAGCTAATTAAGTATAAGCTCCTTCTTCTTTTTTTTTTTCCATGGCCATATGCAGTTTTCGAATTCTTACAACCCAAATTGTTTTAAAGAAGAAGTTAGATACAGAATGCATTGAGTTTGGTAGAGAAAGTTTAAAGGTCTGCATTTTCCCACCAAAGCTATTTAATATCAACTGCAGAGTGGGTGTGTGTGTGTGTGTGGAAGGATTGTGACCTCCCTTATTTTTACAACCATTGCCATGATTTCATAATACTGGCAGCAGTCACCCAGAGTGAAGAAGTAGACTTTATTACAGTAATTATATGCCAGAATGTGGGTATTAAAACAGAAAAACTTTTCTACTGATAATAAATGTCAAGGGAAAAATGACTTTACCCAACAAATAGCCCTTCATCAGTGTTTTTAATATATTAATGACCTCAATGAAGACTGAGATGTGTCCATAGGGTAGAGGTTCAGACTCCATATGGCCTTTTTGCCTTACTTTAAGATGGTAAGCAGGGCAGTGGAAGGGTAGAGGCATGTCTTAGCAAGTTAGGTTTATTTTTCCCCATGGTGTGAAGTCAGATATACGTTCAATTGCAAACATATAGCTATTGTTTTTGCAGATGGATTAATTATGACCATAACTGAATTAGGCTATTGTTTCTGGATCACTTCATTGCTTTTCTCTCATATGTTTTGGTGAGTTTCTGAGACCTGGGAGAAGTAATATGGTATGGAAATTTATTATGAAATATGATAGTTTTCTGACCTTATTATTTACTCAAATAAGAACAATAAAAAGCCTGAATAAGCACAAGAAGGTGTAACTTTTTGAAAATAGTCATATTCTGAAAAATAAGCTTGTGGCTACTAAATGATACTCATCAAGCATTAATTGTGGGGTTGATCAGTACATCTGTGAAATAATAAATGCGCTCCAAGTATTGAAAGTCTGCACCAGGAAATGTGTTTCACTCTGCAGGTGAATTTAGTGAGAGGATAATTAATCTCAAAAAATTTTAAAATTATAGTCCTTTTTACCTTTGATGTCAATGGACTTTGAAGTGGACAGTTGGACCTTTCTCTGTTGTGCCCTGTTTATTAGCTTGGGTAGATAAATAGAATATATGCAGAAAGTCAGCAGCAAAAACCAGAGCAAGACTTGGGTTCCCAGCCTCCATCATGTAACAGTTTAGAGACCACACCTTTCTTGGATTTTTGGCCAGTTGCTCAAGCTGTATAGACTATTTGAAGGTGATCTCTAACATTTCTTTGAATACCGATGTTTAATCTTGCATAGCTGATGCTTAAGAAATGCTTGAGGGCCAGGCATGGTGGCTCATGCCTATAATCCTAGCACTCTGGAAGTGAGAGGAGACTGAGACCAGCCTGAGTAAGACCCTGTCTCTACAAAAAAAGAAAAATTAGCCGGGCATGGTAGTGCATGCCTGTAGTCCCAGCCACTCTGGAGGCTGACGCAGGAGGATCATTGGAGCCCAGGAGTTGGAAGTTGCAGTGAGCTATGATGATGTCACTGCACTCTAGCCTGGGCAACAGAGCAAGACCCTGTCTTAAAATAAATAAATAAAATTTTTTTAAAAAAGAAATGCTTGGGGATGATAAAGATGATTTTCATTCTGGGGCTTGCTCTAGCCCTCTGCTTGGTCACACAGAAGGACCTGGGTTCAGAGTCTCCAAAAGTGAGCTGATTGTTGATTATGAACTGGGCAACATCTTAGGGGAGCCATGGGCTGGGAGGCAACAATCACCCTGACTCATGACAACCTTAGGTGATTGCCACTCCTGCTCAGTTTCATTGCTTAAAGTCCAGACCATTCCCCAGAACATGATGCTGATTCCTCTTCTGTGTTTTCTCTGTTCTCTGCAGTGGGTTTGTCTTAACAATGAGCCATTCATGGGCACCCAGGGAGCTACTCAGGACCAGGGAGATGGCTGCAGGCAGTTGGCCGTGCTCCAGTCCAGATATTCTTGGGAATGTGAAATTATTTGAATCAAAGGGAAATAAATCTTTTGCAAATGTTAATACAAATGACTGTGGGAAGGGCTTGGTGCTAAAAGAGAAGCTGAGAATTCTTGGTGCCTACTGAGTTATTTTTTGGCAGGGAATAGTACCAGGTTGCTATGGGAATGATGAAGACAAAATAATAGTCATATTTTAATGGTTGCTCTTACTGTGTCTTACTGTGTCATCTTCAACTGCACAAGGTTGAAAAGACTTGTTATTTGAATGGTTTGCCTACTCATGTCTAATGTTTTATTTCTTTCTGTCTTGTATTTGAGCTTGCAAACATATGTCTCTAAATCAGTTCATGAATCCAGCTGCACCATATTTTCTTTGAGCCTAAAGGAATCAGCACATTTGAAATTTATACTGTTGACTACATGCTTTCTGTGTCATAAGTTTAAATTAGAAAAGGTTTACCCCCAG
Source organism: Avahi laniger (assembly GCA_963575035.1). Taxonomy (NCBI): domain Eukaryota; kingdom Metazoa; phylum Chordata; class Mammalia; order Primates; family Indriidae; genus Avahi; species Avahi laniger. The sequence goes on along the minus strand of CAUYSK010096710.1, from coordinate 50,397 downwards.
GGATCTGAAATTCCATGTACTTTTATGATTGGAAGGAGAGAGAAACTGTGCAGTGTGGGGCAAAGGCCAGGTGACATGGGCCAAGTCTCCCCTCTGTCACTCTAGCTGTGCCACTATGGGGAGGTTAGTACACCTCTCTGGCCTAGGTTTCTGCATTTGTAAAATGGAGCTAATTGCATCACTACTGTGGTGGTGTGAGCTCCCCAGGTAAAGTACATAAAGTCCTAGCACAGTAATCACAAATACCTGGCAATTGTGATGCCAGTTCCTCATTCTGTGTCCATGGTGGATATCACAATTCAATCCTTTTCCTTTAAGCTAAGAGGCAACCTCAGAATCCTTCTTAACCCAATCCCAGTGCTCCAGGTAGCCACTACCAACCCATCAGCCTTGATATGTGATATTTGCCAAAGTACAATCCTTGGGACATGATAGATGCTGAATAGGTAATAGTTCTTAATTATTACTATTCTTGCTATTATTGTTATAACAGGATGCTATAGATATGATATCAGGAGACACAGGTGACTTTTTTTTGCTTTTCCCTTTATAATTCCACTTGCCTCCAGAATCAGCAGGATTGGGCACAGCTGACCACTCTCTTGACTTGGGAATACTGGTCTCTGAGCTTTGTCTACTCTCTGGGCCTTCCCCCACCTCTTTGCTGCTTCCTCCTCACCTTGATGGCACATCCAAACATTGACGTGTCCCTGGACCCTTCTCTTTTTTTATCCACCCTCACCAGGTGATCTCATCTGGCCTCACAGCATTCAGTATCATCCCTATGCTAATGACACCAACATTTCTGTCTCTAGGCTGTGTAAACCGCATTCTTGAGACACATCTCTAACAGGAGGTGTCAATACATTCTGTTAATTGGAGGTCTAATAGACATCTCCAGCACATCATATTTAGTGGTACGCTCCTGATTCATAGCCCCCTCCCAGGAAACCCAAATCTACTCCTCCCATGGCCTGCCTCTTGCTAGCAAATGACAATTCCACCGGAGTTGTACCAATGTGAAACCTTGAAGTCATCTTTGATTTTTCTCTTTTCCTCATACTCTGCATCTTATCCACCAAGAAATCTTGTGAATTCTACCTCTAAGAACCTTACTACTTCTTACCTCCTCTTTGGTCCAAGCCATCATAATGCCTGGAGTATGGTAATGGCCAGTAATAGCTACAATTGTTTCTCAACACACAGGCAATGAGGTTCTTTTAAATGGAAATCACATCATGTCCCTCCTCTGTTCCACACCTTCCAGTGCCTTTCCACCTCACTTTGAGTCTGAACTGAAGCTCCCACAATGTCCTACAAGGTCCCTAACACTTGCGCCTCAAGGCAGCATCTGTGTCCCCTGCCCTGCCTTCCCTTACTCTGCTCCTCCCCCACTCCCCGCCTCTGGCTGTTCCAAGAATATACCACTGCTGCTTCAGGCCTTTGCTCTTGCCCTCCCTCTGCTTGGAAACAGCTTCCCCCAGATATACAAAAAGCTTGCTTCCTCCTTTCTTTCATGTCTGTTTGTCTGTGAGTCCCTCTTATTTGTAACACATAGCAACTGCCCTTCCCTATCTCTGCAGCTGGGCCCCCACTCGCCTACTGCCCTCTTTCCTCTCCATGGCACATATCAACATCTGACATGTTATGGCTTTACTTGTTTGTGGATCGTCTGTCTCTCTCACTAGATGTGAGATCCAAGAGGGTAGGAACTTTGTTTCTTGCCATGTCTCTATCACCTAGAAAGTTCCAGGCACATAGCAATCACTCAATTTTTGTCAAACTATTAAATGACTGGCTCAGTACATTTACTGCTAAGAGCAGGAACTCTTACAAAGCTTCCGTAATTATGAGCAAAACTATCTTTGTTTATTAAAGTCTTTCAGTACCCTAATTTGTTTACTTTGGTACATAGAGACAGAACTTAACTGTCTCTATGTACCAAAATAGTGAACACTCCTAGTTGATCTCCTTGAAGCTGACGGACATAGGGTGGTTATAAAATACAGACAGGTATTTAAAATTTCCTGGATGCTACCTGGTCATGTTTTCACTTGGCTGGGCCCAACTGGTGGCTCCTGAATTTCTACAAGGGGTGCTAATCTGGTTGGAAAGGAGATGTGAGTCTTTAAGCCGTTATGAGGTGATTATTTACATAAGAACACGTGAAGAATATTAACTGCCCAATCAGAGAATGACAGGGTGGTGAAGGCTGCCGATAGGATTGGGATAGGGAAGGGAGATACCAAAGCACTCTATCTTAGAAGTGTAAACATACATGGGATTTAGTCCTACTAAGTAACTGTGCGGCCTCAAAGGAGTCATTGGATTTCTTTGAACCTTAGTTTCCTTATTGGTGAAGTGAGGAAGCTTACTTAGAATATATTATTTATAAAGTCAATTCCAATCCTGTTTTCTAGTGGTGTTATGAAAGATCTCAGATTCGGAGTCTCAGATGTAACTTTCATTAAATTGGAAATTTCTCTGAGGTCCAGTTTCTTTCTCTGCAAAATGAAAAGGTTTGGCTAAAATAGACACTAAGGGATTTTTTTTTTCCCCAAGTCTAATAATATACTTTGTTTTTATTGTGCTTTTGGATTTTTTTTTTTCCCCTGCACAAGTGGCTCTGGGGAAATTAAACTTCTTACTTTATTTTTTTATTTTTGGTTGCTTTTTTTTGTTTGTGTCTTTGAAGTTGTGGTCACACACACAGATAGGATGTGAGGATATGTCACATACATTTGTAGATGTGGTGTGTGTTATTTTCTGTTGGAGACCATCAACTTAGCAGAGATAGATCCTTGAGGTTTGTTGTATGGAGCAGAGATATATCCTGGAGGTTTGTTTTATGATCTAAACTTGACAGTGAGAGCACAGGAAATGATCCATTGAGAAACTGATGATGAAAAAATGCTGAAATTCGTCTTTAACCTCAGTTCCAGTCAATTCATGTTGGAAACCACAATATTTTTAAACTGTGCATTTCTACTTCTCTTACTTCCCATTCCTGTGGCTTGTTTTAAGGGTAAATGTCCAGTCAGCTGAACTACTCAAAGAGCCTGGTCACACCTGGGACTTACTTTTGTGCCTCAGTTTCCACAGGTACAAAGAAATAGAGGAAATAGAAATTTTGCTACCTCCTTTCAGCATTTTGTTTGAGATTTCCTGATAAAAGCTGTACAGATTCAATGTAACTCCCATCAAAATACCAACATCATTTTTTGCAGATCTAGAAAAAATAATTCAATGCTTCGTTTGGAAGCAGAGAAGAACCTGAATAACCAAAGCAACTTTAAGCAAAAGGAACAAATCTGGAGGCATCTTTTTACCAGACTTCAAGCTATACTACAAGTCTGTAGTAATCAAGACAGCATGGTACTGACACAAGAACAATGACACAGACCAATGGATCAGAACAGAGAACCAGATATAAAGCTTGTAATTTCTGCCTGGGTCTCTTAGAATGCTTCTTTTTAGGAAGCTCCCTCTGTTAAGCCAGTTTCCACACTGGAAGAAGCCAGCATCAACTTCCAGTATTGAGGGTGAGCCTTTTTGGACATTCAGCTCTGTCAAGCCTTTATATTATGGCAGCTGCTATTCACATTTTATTGCGATTCAATGGGAGATACCAATTAAGAACTGTCCAACTGGACCCAGTCAATTCACAGACTCGTGAGAGAGAGACTTTTCTTTTAATTTTATTTTAAGCCACAAAACATTTGGGTGGTTTGATACATAGAAATAAATAATAGATATGGAAACATAGTGCTTTCAACTCATTAAGAATGTAAAATATTTCAGGGAATGAGAAACCTTGAATAAATGAGTTCTTGCATGGTTCCAGCTCATTCAGAAAATAGCTCATCCATAAAATTTTATATCAACTGAAGGGATGACTTTGGTATAAATACATGATGCACTGTTTTTCAATATAATGCTGTTTTATTATTAATCCAGTGGTCCTCATTCACTGCAAGGAGCTTACTTGCTAGAATCAATTTGAAGACTCATGCTCTGGTAGCTTTTTTACTGTGTATTTTATATTCTCATTTGTTCATAGGTAAATGGAATAGCAGCAATGCACCCATTACTAGCAAGCCTTTTACTATGAGTTGTCTCTTGGCATTCATTAACAGAGAGGTGTTAGATATAAGTGAGACATAAATTTTTATCTTCATACATATATGAGAGATATAGAACATAGTATAATGATTCATTACTAAGTTATTTATAATAATCAGTTCAAAAGTGACATATAACTTGATACAAGACCTAACTAGGGAATCGTTTGTTCCCATTTTACTTTCTCTTCTGATTACACTTGCTCCTTCTCACCTTCCCTAAAAGTGCACACATCCTTTCTATTGAGGATGAAAGAATAAGTGCCGAAGACTATCTAAAAAGCTGTTTTTGCATAAAGGACAACATCATCTTACTGTTTTTGCATAAAAGTCAATTTATCTGCTAAAATAGAGAAAAGGGATGGGATGAGGGAAAAAATAAAAGTGTGTGTGTGTGTGTGTGTGTGTGTGTGTGTATTCACATTTGTATCTGATGCCTATATGATCTGATTATCTCAAAATTCAAGTGGAAAACCCTCTCATTATGTCCAAGAGGAAATATAGAAAAGCGGTACCTATAGTGGTGTTTACAGGAAAGTATAGACACCATTTTGAAGTTCTAGCTGGAAGCTTTACCATGGAAACCTGTCAAACTTTGTAAGGTTATCCAACCCTAAATATAAGAAGGGCTATTCATTTGTATATGCCAATACATGTGAAAGCAAAACACTAGACAATATTAGATAATTAGGAACGTAAGAGCAAAAAAGAAATTTATTATGTTATTTACTATAGAGGACAGTTCAAGGAAACTTTCCCCTGAGATAAAAAACAAACAAACAAATCCCTCACATTTCTTCTAAATAGGTACAGAAAAATACTTTCCCAATTTCCTCTTTGTTTACTTTTAATATTATCCCTAAAAACATAAATGACAATGAGAAGTCAAATGCTATTCATTCCAAAGGCATCAATTGTCTAAAAAGTACTTGTTAAGTAGCATCTATGTCTGGACATTAGAAAAGATGCTGTAGAAGATTTTTTTAAAAAGAAGTAGGGGCCGGGCGCGGTGGCTCACGCCTGTAATCCTAGCACTGGGGAGGCCCAGGCGGGCGGATTGTTTGAGCTCAAAAGTTCAAGACCAGCCTGAGCAAGAGCGAGACCCCGTCTCTACTAAAAATAGAAAGAAATTAATTGGACAACTAAAAATATATAGAAAAAATTAGCCAGGCATGGTGGTGCATGCCTGTAGTCCCAGCTACTTTGGAGGCTGAGGCAGGAGAATCGCTTGAACTCAGGAGTGTGCGGTTGCTGTGAGCTAGGCTGACGCCACGGCACTCACTCTAGCCAGGGCAACAGAGTGAGACTCTGTCTCAAAAAAAAAAAAAAAAAGAAGTAGGACATATTCTCCGGCCTTATTAAGATTACAGAGCAAATCAAAAGACAAAGTGAGGTTGAACTAAATAAATACTACACTAAAAGACACAAATATCAAAACATATGGTGCTATATCCAAGAATGGTTCTTAAGCCTGATATTCCTCTTCTGTAATGCAACTCACTGTATGTGCAGGCCTCACCTGGTCTTCTTCATATCACCCTATAGGAAACGGGCACTGGAAAAATAATGTAAATGCTGATACTCTTGCTACTGCTCTTACTGTGAGTCATGAATGGTGTATGTCTCAGATCCAGGTGTTTTGTGTCTTTGGTCAGCATCCATGAAACTATGTCGGGCTAACTTATTAGGTTTTAAGTAAAGTCAAACACCAAACTCTTTATAGATCTTAACATACAGAGGGTTTTAAAATTTTGAAGCAAGTTCACCAGAGGACTATTACATGATTTGATTTGAGAGGTAACAGGAAGATAATATCCTGACATGATTCCCATGTTTTTTCTCACTTCCAGGACCTTTTCATATGTTGGTTCTCTAACAGGAACAATGTTTCCATGTCCTCTTTTACCCACTATACAAAATGCACTGCACCACATACACACACACACACACACACACACACACACACACACAAATATTCCAGGCTAAATACTTCTCCTTCCGGAACTGTAAGCTATTCCAAAAAGCCTTTCATGACCCCTTAGAGTTCTGCTTTTCTTGCCCTTCCCAAGTACTACTAACTTGCCTTGTGCTTTTCACATCAGAGTCCTCACCGCATTACTGTAACTGACAGTTCACGTACATTTCCCCCAGTACGCTTTAAGCTCTGAGAAGGTAGGTTTTGAAGTTGTATTGTTGATGCTTAGGACACACAATTGACACATAACAAAATCTTAATAAATATTTTGAAAGAAGAGTTGGAAAAATTGCAGGAAAACTCCCTTTATTTGTCATACGTTTGGCTGGTTTTTCAAAGAAATTATTTTTCAGCACTAATCTTTAATTGCATTGCATTATGAAAAGTTAATGAGTAAGAAAAGACAAGGCCCCAATATCTTGGTTTCTCATTCTATTTCCAGAAAGCTTATTCCTATTTAGTTAGCTCAATTTAAGATTTAGAAGACATCCTCTCTCTTCTCAAGAATTACTTGTAGGGGCTAATTTAAGTTCAGATATTTTCTACTAAAAACAGAATTTAAAATATAGTTATTAGAGCAATTATAGGGAAGGAGGGGAGTAGTTCTTTCAATAGGTAAAAACAACAAAATGTGGATTCTATGGACTGAATTGTATCCTCACAAAATTTATTTGTTGAAGCTCTAATCCCTAATGTGTCCGTATTTGGAGATAGAGTCGCCACGAGGTAATTTAGGTTAAGTGCGGTCATAAGGGTTGCACCCTAATCCAATAGGACTGGTAGCTTCATAAGAAGAAGAGAAAGAGATCACTCCCTCTCTGTGCTCACACAAGGAAAGGCCATGTGAGGACGTAGTGAGAAGGTGGCTGTCTGCAAACCAGGAAGAGAGCTTTCACCAGAAACTTAATTGGACAGAACCTTGATCTTGGACTTCTAGTCTCCAGAACTGTGAAAAAACTAAATTGCTGTTGTTCAAGCCACACAGTCTAAGGTATTTTGTAATGGCAGCCCAAATAGGCAAATGCAATAGACATCTGAGAAAATGCATCTTTGTATCTTCTTATATAGAAAATGTTAATAATGCTGGCAGATGCACTTGAATAAATATGGCTACGAGAAACAGGGCTTTTATAATTAAATAGAAAATGATTTAACCAATAATGTATATCATTGCATCATTTAGAAGTGGACAGATGCGAGCTAGCCAACAAAATTTGTTCTTTCTTTCTTCTTAGGCACAAGGCTGTGCCTGCATTTCCCAGTCTCTCCTGTGAATAAACGTGGTGTATATGTCTACACTCTCTCCAACAGAATGCGAATAGCAGAGATGTGTGCAAGAAGGACTCTCTAGCTATCAATTTCTTCTCCTCTTCTCTTTAGCTAGAATGAAAATAACTAAAATTATGACCCAACGTGAGTCCATGGAGCAAGCCTCCCACGAGCCTGAAACATGAACCTTTAACCCATTTGTGGGCACCCATTAGATACCCTTATACAAATTCTAGTGTAACGGTATTACTGATACTGGGTGAAATGATGATTTTAGAATACTTGGAAAGCGACTTCTTATCACCTACAGTTGAGCTTCTTAACATAGGATAGCAAAGCATCCATAACCTCTGAGAAAAGTTTATCTTTTCTTGTAGGGCCTGAGGTTAATTATATGGGCAAAGTGGTCATTTCCAAGGGCATCATTTATTTAAAATTTCCAAAATTTATTATTCTCCACTCCATAATATACTTAAATTTGTCTTAATATAAAATAATGATCTAATTTGCTACCAGAAAATTTATTATAAATTCTCTTTTTCCAAAAAACTTTGAGTAAAATTGACCTAGATCTAACAGTGATCCTGGCCCTCTATGGCTTTGAATTACTTGCAGTCTCCAGTAAATGTCATGCTCCTGCACGCTTTACACTTTTTATTCTTATCTGAAATACAGTCTCCTCCTTTATCATTATCACAAACTTCTAGCTATTCTTCAAGGCCCATATAAATTGTCACCTCCTTCGTGGAGTCTTCCTCAACTCTCTCCTGTTTCCACCAAAAGAGAGTTGGTGTCTTGGTGCGCATCACCCCTCTGCACACCCCTCTGCTATGTCGTAAGTTATGCTCACAATTAGTCTCCCTTTTAACCATGACTCTCTCCGAGGCAAGGTATATCTCACTCACTTCGGAATTTCGAATATTCCAAAATATTCTGTTCCTCACTGGGATTCTCATATTTCCATTTTTTTAAGTCAAAGATGTTGAATTTTTCCTCCTCCTCCTTTCTACTTCCTCTTCCTCCCCCTTCTCCTCTTCTTCTTCACCTTATCTTCCTCCTCTTCCTTTTTCATTTTATTTTACCTCACAGCTATCAACTAAGAAGATTTATGAAATTAAAAAAATAAGTTATCTGACAAATCGAAGAGTCCACATTTGGAAAACTAAGAATGATTAAAGGCATTCCTGGCCGGGCACGGTGGCTCACTCCTGTAATCCTAGCACTCTGGGAGGCCGAGGCGGGTGGATCATTTGAGTTCAGGAGTTCGAGACCAGCCTGAGCAAGAGGGAGACCCCATCTCTGCTAAAAACAGAAAGAAATTGGCTGGACAACTAAAAATATATGGAAAAAATTAGCCGGGCATGGCAGCGCATGCCTGTAGTCCCAGTTACTCCAGAGGCTGAGGCAGGAGGATCGCTTGAGCCCAGGAGTTTTGAGGTTGCTGTGAGCTAGGCTGATGCCATGGCACTCACTCTAGTACTGGCAAGTGAGTGAGTTTCTGTCTCAACAAAAAAAAAAAAAAAAAGGCATTCCTACTCAGTCAGAATATATAAAGGCTACACTAATACTCTAGGGTTTAAAGTTTGCATCCCTTTGAGATTCATTGCATAGCCCTGTTCAGTACAGAATTCTAAAAATATGAAAACTATTTATTTCAGTAAGGTATGTAGTGTTCCAAAATTGTTTTTAAAAAATGAAATTGGAAAGTAATTTTTCTACACTAACCCTTTTATTTAAACTAGGATACTTAACCTATTTAAGCTAAATTTGAAAGAAAAGTATTGATCAGAGGAGAGTGATACATTTCTCAAACTCTTATGTGAGAGAGAAAGTATAGAATATGATAAATAGTATCTTGAGGAGTTTTCTTATACATACATATTGAGGGACATTCTGTAAGTAGGCATACATTTGAAAAAATGGGTTTCCTCTGTCTTTTTATGTTCCATAATAAAATTTTTAAAGGACAGAATTATTTATGGATACATAGAGAATTTTTGGTATTGGGGTTGTCCAGAGAAATGGAACAAATAGAATATGATTTGTTATAGGGACTCCAGAGCCTAAGAAGTCCCCTGACATGATGTCTGTAAGCTGGAGACCCACTGTAGTGAGTGTATGGTGTAATTCTGAGAACCAGAGAGCTGATGGTGTAAGTCCCAGTTGAGGGTAGGAGAAGATCAATGTCCAAGCTTAATCTTGGGGAGGGAAAATTCCCTCTTTCCTCTGTCTTTTTATCTTTTGCAGGGTTTCAAAGGGCTGGATGGTGTCCATCCACACTGGGGAGGGCCATCTACTTTATTCAGCCCTCTGGTTCAAATGCTAATTTCATCCAGAAACACCCTCATAGACGCAGCAGAAATAATGCTCAATCTGGGGACCCCATGTTCCAGTCCAGTTGACAGATAAAGCTAACTATCACAATTTTGCATTCTATCCAGTGTGCAGTACAGTCAGAGAAATACTACTATGTGAGAACTTTGTGTTAAGAGATACTGCTCCTGATTGTAGCAGGATTATCAACAAAAACACTGTGAGATTGAACGAGACATTATAAAATGCCATTTTTAAGATGGATGATAAATTTATAGCATGAGTCTATTTTTCACCATGTTTAGCTTGCTCAAAAATAAAGCTGTGACCGAGTAAATGTTAATAAATTAAGCTACACAGTTTTGATTGACAAGTCTAGATTTTTGCAAATATTCTCAATAAGTATTACCGAAACTAAATTTAAAGTCTGAAGCAATGGAAATGAAATATATTTTCAGTTTGTGTTTCCTATTTTTTAATAATAATACTCTAATATTTATTAAATGTTTATTTAGTGTCAGGGACTCTGTTTAGCACTTAATATGCATTACTATATTTTATCACTTCCAAGAAACTTATTTTTCATATTTTAATGTCCCTAAACCTGGATTTATCTTATAATTACTGTCGGACACACAGATATCAGAATTCATTTATTACAGCTTGTGCACACATGAACTTAGCTGCTATTCCTAGTGGCATGACTAGATAAATAAAACTCCTCAGTGAACAAATCATCTAAGGACCAGAGTTTAACAGGTAGCATATTTTTTGTTCATAGTGATGCATAAAATAATGGAAAATTTTACAATACTCTCACTCATGGAAAATTTGCCTCTAGATTGACTTTTTGCTAAAAAATAGAATCTGTACATTGGGATAGCAGTCTCAATTTTTTAAAGGAAAAGTCTCATACCAAACTTCCCAAAGAAAAGGCTTTGAGCATATTTTGTCTCTGCCTAGATATTTAGGTCTTTATATATCAAAATGTTATCTTATTTTGATCTCCCATATTTATTCATATATTCAGTAAGTTAAATACCTTGAATATGTTTTGTATAGCATAGGTTGCAAAGGGATAAAAAAAGTAAGGTTGGAGACGGAAGTTTCCGATAATAACAATAATGATGATGATGATGATGATGATCGCCTCTGAAAAGTCATCGATATAATAATGTGCTGTTGAAAGAACTAAATAATTATTTTTAAATGCAAATTTTATTAATATATAAGAAAGCAAACTACTTTATGATGATAGAATTAGTAACAATGCTGAGCAAAGAGCATTTACAATAAATGACTCTCATTAATAATTCAGAAAAAGTATTTACCACTTTTGCTACTTGAACATATTGCTGACAAATGTTGACATAAAACACCGGGATAAACAGACACACGCACACACCCCCCCACACACACATGCTATAGGACATTTGATAGACAGCTGTGGGGTCCTTTAGAAACAAAATAAGATGAAGATAATAGGAAGGAGTAGTTTCGTTCCAGCACTTACTCAGCTGTAAATCTTAAACACGAACTTTAGGAATACCAATTATTCATATCAAATAACAGAAAAAAAATTTGAAGAATGATTTAAACCAATACAGTGAATTAATGAGCACATTAATTTTCTCCAAGTAAGTATTCAGTAACTGTTGGTTGAATGAATGCCTGAAACAGTAAAAGGGTTACAAGGAACACTAACCTTGAAAAGAAGGCAAGTACATTTGGCAACAAAATAATTTCATCTGTAAAATCTGAGAGTAGCAGCACCATCTTGAAATACAAGAGGATAATGGAATGAAAGGAATTAAGATTAAGAATTAGGATTGCAGAATAAACAAGAAGGGATTAATCATTAACAAGCCAAGACAACAGAAATTTTGCAAGTGAAATAGAATTTGCAAAAGCACAGAAACCTAGGAAAGCTCTATGTGAAACTGATGTACCCATTATTCCACAGACAATATCAAATTGTTAATCCGACAATAAATCAATCTTCCCTGACGTTGAGTTGTTATGAAATAAATTAATAATTATCCATGTATTAAGCACCATCTGTTTGGTCTATAATCCATCTAAATATGTGAACATTTTCCAGAAAAAAACTAATTCAGTTTATCAATGCAAAATAATAATGGGATACACTGGCTAATTACAAAAAAACACAAAATGATGCAGTAGGATATGCAAATTTTGCTGTGAAACTACAAAATAATGCTTAGATTCATCAAAAAGAAAATCCAAGGGCTCTATTTGATTTGATTTATTGATTTCTTAGAGCTACTATTGATCCAGAAAGAAAATATTGTGGTTATTTTTACTATACTGAAATCTGTTTCAAGAAATATACCCAAAGCCATTTTAACTGTTTTGCAACTTTCATTATGTTAAAAAGTGTTAATAGCTACAATTTAGTAATGAGGAAAACAGTTCAATTTTTTAAAAACAACATAAATTATTGTTAAAATACATTGAAAACTAACTCTATTTCTTGGCCCAATGTTATATTCTTTTGAATTTTCATTTTTATTTATAGAAAATAACTTTAGCATCTGTTATTATTTATGTATACATTTAAACCACATTGCATCTCACACATTTTATCAGAAGATTAATCTGAAATTCAGATTAGAAAGAAAAAAGACACATTTGTCCCTCAGCAAAAATAAATATTAGCTTTGCCCATAAAACTAATGCATCAAAAGCAGAAATATCAAAACAATTAAATTAAGTATATTGTAAAAATGTTATAGCTGTTGTCATTTTTATCTTATTAATCCTTAAAAAATCTTACAAAATAAAAAAAATAATATTATAAAATTGATTCAAAATATGCAAATTCTCTAGAGTTAACAGACTACATGATCTGTATGAAAAATATGAAAACATTTACGAAATTGACTACATAAAAGCAATGAATGCAGAATGTGATAAAGTGTTCATGATTCTGTGATCAGATAAGAAGCAAACGTTTTTTGGACTACAGTCTTTATTTATTTTAAAAAAGCAAAAACTATTCTGAAAATGATAGCAAGATATTCACAGACACATTTATGTGTCCACTGTTTCTAAAACTCAAATATTGCTTTCCTTTTTTTTTGAAATTGATTTTCTATTACAGTGGGAAAAATATATCTTACAAAGTCTAAGCAATCAAAAATAGAGAAGAAAAGTATTACAGAATCACTATTTTAATATGATTATTTCCTTGACAGAGAAGGCAAGATATTATTCAATATTAAATTCAGAACAAAGAAATGGGTTTAGAAATATTCAAGTGTCATAACTTGTTTAAATTTCCATCAACACAGTACAGGAATATTCCTCAGATACTCAGACTCATTTACCAAGTGATCTGGACAATGTTTACAAGACCTCATATCAATCCTGATGATAAAATTAGCTTTTTCAGCACTGAAAAATACTGTTTACACAATCAAAAAGTTTGAGAATTAAAAATACATTCTGTAATTTTTTACAGCTCTCAAATGATAAAAATTTTCAAGATCTCTATAGGTTTTAGATAATCTTCAGGCTAGCTGAAAGTAATTTATATTTGATGGATGATTTGAAAACCTAAAAACCCTTACCCTTAATGAAAAATACTGAAGAAACCAAAGCAAAAAGTTTCTGTACAAAGTTATTGCACACTAAATGCTCTCACAGCTACCATATTAAAGGAACAAAGGCCAAGAATGTCACCTGGTCTAGGAAGAATGGTTTCGTTAGATTGTGCTGGGTTGGTTGAGTTGTCAGAATAAGATAAATGGAGCTGAGCTATACCATTAACCTGTGACATTTTTGACAGTGCAAGGCTACGTGCTATGAAAAAAGTAGACTACTTTTTCTTTGCTATCTCTCAATTTATAATAGAAATAAGAAAAGATAGATGAAATGTTTTAATGAAAGACAGAAACAAATCAGAAGCCTATCTTGAATAATAGATATTTTTCCATTATATGCAAAAACATATCCCCAAATCAGAATACATTTATAAAGTATATCACATAAATTTAATCTATATTTAAGAGACAAATATTAAAATTACTCTTTACTTTAGACATTTAAGAACAATAAAAATCTGTCTTTCTTTATTAACATTTTGACTTATACCCCCATCAAAAAAGTTTAATTTAAAATTAAAAATGGATCATCCTTCTTTTGACAATAAACCCCTTTCCATTCTTAAAATCATTCTTAAGCTTAAAATATACAAGCGATAATAGCATTTTTTTCTTTTTAGGCTTTCTAAAATTTCCCAGAAATTTTAACATGCTTATTGTTTGCTATTTCTTAGTTTCCCACTGGGAAAACTAAAATAGATAGCTATATTTTGGAGGAAAAAAACCAGCAAGATACCATAAAGGCTAAATACCAGTCAATAACAGCAAAAAATCTAATAAAATCATCAACTAGTGTTGATATTTATTCACGATTTGAGGGGAAAATCTAACTACCTAATCTTATTCTATGCTTTACTTATATATGTCGACAAAATGATTTTCTTTATGATCCTGAATCCTTGCTCTGAAATGCAATGTACATACACAAAAAATTCTGTTTTCAAGGAGAAGAATCTAACACATTTATTGACTAATAGAAACTAATATCTTTTGTAAGATGATAACTAGTATGAGCCAACAAAAAGTGTTGTACCAGTCACTGTGATAAAGAATGAAAATATAAGCACACAGTAAGATACAGAGCTTGAACTCAGTGTGTCCAAGTTTAGGAAAGAATGTGGAAATAGGACCAATTTCTGCATCAATGATGTAGTGATAAAATGCTGAAGTGATCCTAAGAAGGTAAATAAGTTTATATCCTATAACTAGAAGGTTATTAGACATGATCTCAGGAATTATCAATTATTTGTTCAACAACAGTTTATTAGATGTTTACTATATGCCAGACACTGCCCTAATTATATTTAAATGGGGAATGGATAGACGATAGATAGGTAGGTAGATAGGTAGACAGACCAACAGACAGAGATGGATATTTCTTTCAAATATTTAAGAAAATATTATCAATAATGCTACTACACATAAGTATATGTTTATGCATGTGTGCATATATATGTATATACACATATAGCCATTTCTTTTAGTTTTGCTACCATTCATACATTCTTATAATTTATAATAATTAAAATCTAAAAACTTATAGAAAGACATTATTGGATGATTAAGGTTCTTATGCTTCTGTTTTAAATATAAAACTTTAATGTTCTATTAATCTTTTTTTTTTTTTTGAGATAGATTCTCACTGTGTTGCCCGGGCTAGAGTGCCGTGGCGTCAGCTTAGTTCACAGCAACCTCAAACTTCTGGGCTCAAGCCATCCTACTGCCTCAGCCTTCCAAGAGGCTGGGACTACAGGCATGCGCCACCATGCCCGGCTAATTTTTTCTATATATTTTTAGTTGTCCGATTAATTTCTCTCTATTTTTAGTAGAGACGGGGTCTCGCTCTTGCTCAAGCTGGTTTCGAACTCCTGAGCTCAAACAATCCGTCCGCCTCGGCCTCCCAAAGTGCTAGGATTACAGGCGTGAGCCACCGCACCCGGCTCTATTAATCTTTTTATTGACTTAATTCCAGATACAAATTAAACGGTTGAAATATTGTTTGCTACAAACATAATCTCCCAAAAGAAAATTGTATTTCCTTATTTTCATGGGGCAATTAAAGTGAAAAATTTTAAAATACCTATAAAGTAACATTTGATGCAAATTTTCTTTGTTTACAAATGAAACACATAAATGTTTTTAAAGCAAAACTAGTTCACAGGAACTATTTCAGTTGATTTCTACAAGCATATATATATAGCAGTGATTAAAGTCATATTAGATTGATGTGTCTTTTCCAAATGGGACTTTATTTCAAGAGTGTCTGATATCATAAGAAAATTTGAGATGACTATCTCTATCACAAAGATAATTTTGGTAAAAACTCACCTTATTTTTGGGCATATTTACTTTTCTAACAATTCCTGCATGCTGCAAACTGGGCCACCCATACTGGAAATGACCAGGAAATGAGAAATACTAAATTTACCTCCAACAATGTAGATGAATATCTTTTAAAAGTGCTTTTCAACTCTTTCTAATACCAAAGATCTTAAATTTTAAAAATCTAGACTTGAATTGATATAGCAAAGTTCACGTACTGACACCATGTGATTTAAGAGAATGAAAATTAAAGAGGATATTATGCCTATCTGATATAACCTTTGATCTTCTGATATTCAAAAATCTATGAAATATAAATATAGCTTTAATAATTTTTTCATTTTAATATGGGCATGCTTATACATTATTTAGCAAAAATACTTGCCTCATATATTTGTTTTGATAATAAAATAAAAAAAATGTTTGTAAAGCATCTTGAACACTTACGACATCAGGATTCATTAGTTTCTTTCTCCTTCAAAGAAAATAAAATACAAATTGTCACAGAACTCATGGAGAAAATAAGCATTCTGTCTCTCTAGTGTCACTGCTTTTGATAAATGAATTACCATTTGTTAGGTCCCAGCCAAACAAATGAGCACCTTAAAAAGAACAAATGAATACTCCACAAATGGATCATTTTCTGTGACAAACTGTCTGGACATTGTCTGGAGGAATGTGCATTATCTGATAACGACTCGATGTGTCCTCCCTTTTAATACCAAACGGAGAGAATCAGAAGGGAAGAAAACATTATGTGACTCTAATCACTCATGGGAACTGCTGGGTTAAATCCGACACTCGGAGTTTGGGAACCCTAAACACAATATGCGCTGTGTTTCAATGAAGCAGATCTCACTTGGGAAGAGTGCAACGATGATCAACATTCTCTCCCTTTAAGAACCACCAAAGTGATTTTCTAGAGCACAATTAACAAATCAGTAACATCCTTTAGTATTCTAGTTTCCTGAAGCCTCTTCATTTTGAAATTTTGGTCAAGATAGGTACGTTTACTTTGCTTCCTTCCTCTCAAGCACAGATTTAAGATGTATTATAGCTTTTTGTCAGTGACAACACTAGATTTTGGATGAACTGTCATCATCTTTTGTTCCCCACAATGTCATGTTCAAAACTGGATAAAGTGTACAAGCAAACTGCATGGCTCAGAAGTATTGGGAAAGGCAAAGAAGCCAGAATGTGCTTTTTCTCATATTCTAAAGGTACAATTACATAATTTCTCTGATAACTTTCAAAACTAGTCTTCATTAAATATTATTTTGAGTATAATTTGGAGATTATAAATAAGCTGTTGCCTCTTTAAGCAGTCCATTGGGACGTAAAAGACAGATGGAGAACTGAGTGTGGTCCATTGTTTTTTATAGCTATGGTAAAAAAAAAAAACAAAAAAAAAACACCCCTCACAAGGAAAAATCTCTGCTACATGGCAGCTGCTGAATAGAGTGGGCAGAAAGCATCTTGCTGAAAAAACAAAGAAACTAGCAGCACAGCAATGTGGATAGCTAAGCTTTCCAGTCTCCCTCAGATGGAGGACTTGAAGCTGGGATTTTAAATGTAGAATTCATAAAATAATATCAAGAAGCCTTTTATTTTGCCATTGATATCCAACGAGACTGCAGTTATCAGTTTCAAATACTCTAAAATCTTAGACTTCACTATCTGCATTTTAACCTCTGCCACGTGCCATGTGAATGTGGCTTGTTTAGTTGAGTTTTATGACATAATTAATAAGCATTGTCAGAGATTCTCATTTATGATCATAGGGGGTTGGCAACCTTTTGCTACTCTCATTCCAGACTCTGAGAAATTAGCCAGATGGTATGTCCTAGTATCAAACTGTGATGTAGAAGACATTTTTTTCAGGACACTTTTAAATTTTGGGGAGCCAACTTCATTGCTTCTGCATTGCTTGAATTAGTTACAGTTTTACTTGACTACATAGATTGTTTCTAGACTTCTTCCAAAACTTAAGAGGTAAAAACTATTACTATAAATAGTTTAGTTTTTCCTCCAATATTTAACTTGAAAAGGCAACATAGAATACTACAAAAAGTGTTTCCATTATACATAAAGTCTAGTCCAAACCCAGATATAAACACACTTCTTGAGCCCAGAGATCTCTCTCTCTCTGGGTCTCAGTTGCTCCATCTTTATAAAGACATATTGGGCTCAATGATCTGATTCCTTCTAACTGGAAAAATCCATGGTTCTGTGAGTCTTCCTATGTGTAATCAATCACAAGCTTTATGCTGCTTGAAGTAGACCCTTACTTGGGTTTCCCAGATTAAAATGTGTAGCTCTGAAGATTTGTGAGAGTCCTTGAAGTTTTATAATAAGTAGCAATTTTTAATTTTTCTGAGGAACACATTTTATTTGCATATACTGCAAGGCTATACCCAGGGAAGTCAGATATATTATAAGAAAATCAATTCTTCTACCCACCATTTAAATCTCAATGAAGTTTCATGTTGTATTCTTATTATCGATCTTATTAAGGTTCCAAAGGGGCCACTTAATTTTTTTCTTTTTTAGTATATCTTGTTTCATTTCATAGAGGAAATCAATAATGTAATATATTCTATTACTTTGAGAAATTAGGCTTTTATATAAAACTTGAATTGCATCTCTACCCTTTGACATTTTTATCACCCTTCCACACTTTCCTTTTTTCCATAGTACATATAACCACATTTTTTATTTATTTATTTTGTTTATTTTCTGTTATCTTCACTAGAATATATGCCGCACAAGGGCAAGGATTTCTGTCTGCTTTATTCGCTGCTACATAGAACCAAGAAGAGTGGCCAGAACATAGTAAGTAGTCAATAAAATTTGTTCAATGAATGAATTTCCATAATTATATCATTATACAACAAGAGAAAAAGTGATGAAATAAAGTTTATCTTAATGTTTATAATAGTGAAAAATCATAAATCATGACCAAACAGTACAGTTTATATAATATAGACATACCCTAACACAGATTAAAAATGATATGGATGTATATATTTGCCATGAAGAATTGTGCGTGATATAAAATTAAGTCACCAAAGCAGATTAAAAAACAGTATATTCAACATGTCTCAAATTTGGCTAAAAATATAAGTTTATTATAAACCTAAATTTGGAATAAACATAGATAAATATTATCCCTAGTTATCTTTAGCAATCACCTCTAGAATTACAGGAGATTTTCACTATTTTCTACCTTGAATTTTATATAGCATGTGTTTTATACTCATAATGAATTATAAAGCTATTTTCATTGTGTAAACATTGTGAATCTAATACAGAAAGCCAGTAGTGGTTAAAGGGTTGAATTTACTTTTTGTAACATAGTGAATTGACCAAACATCAAACAAACATTTGAAAATAACCGTAAGATCTGTACATAGTATGTGATGGTACTACCTTGTGAATTTTTATAACCTAGACCAGCATATTTGAGGTGAAGAACTGGTGGCAAGAGAACTAATTTCACTAAATACAGCTCTCTAGTGGGATCTCTTTATGTGTATTTTGTAGAAAACATTAAATTTAAGGTTGTTCTCTTTTATCTTTTCAAGGATCTGACAGAATTATTAAACCAAAATATAGTGTCAAGTTAGTGTCTTGATTCATAGTATTAGGTTGGTGCAAAAGTAATTGTGGTTTTAGCATTGTTGAAATTTGTCCTTTGATATTGAAATACATTCTTAAATAAATGTGGTTATGTTATACATCATTTTAATGCACATTTCTCACTTTATTTTTTTGCTAATGACTTAGGGATGTTTATTTTATATTTATTTTAGACTATGGATATGATGTTAGACAAAAAGCAAATTTGAGCAATTTTATTGCTTGAGTTCAAAGTGGGTCATAAAGCAACAGAGACAACTCGCAACATCAACAGTGCATTTGGCCCAGGAACTGCTCACGAACATACAGTGCAGTGGTGGTTCAAGAAGTTTTGCAAAGGAAACGAGAGCCGTGAAGACGAGGATCACAGTTGCCGACCACCAGAAGTTGACAATGACCAATTGAGAGCAATCATGGAAGCTGATCCTCTTACAGCTACATGAGAAGTTGCAGAAGAACTCAACGTCAACCATTCTGTGGTCATTTGGCATTTGAAGCAAATTGGAAAGGTGATAAGTGGGTGCCTCGTGAGCTGACTGAAAATCAAAAAAATCATCATTTTGAAGTGTCATCTTCTCATATTGTATGCAACAACAATGAACCATTTCTCATCAGATTGTCACATGTGACGAAAAGTGGATTTTGTGTGACAGCCAGAGACAACTGGTTCAGTGGTTGGACTGAGAAGAAGTTCCAAAGCACTTCCCAAAGCACTTCCCAAAGCCAAACTTGCACCAAAAAAAGATCATGGTGTCTGTTTGATGGTCTGATCCATTACAGCTTTCTGAGTCCTGAAGAAACCATTACATCTGAGAAGTATGCTCAACAAATGGATGAGACGCATCAAAAACTGTAACACCTGCAGCCGGTATTGGTCAACAGAAAGAGCTCAATTCTTCTCCACAACAATGCTGACCACAGGTCACACAAGCAACGTTTCAAAATTGGGCTATGGAGTTTTGCCTCATCCACCATATTCACCTGACCTCTCTCGCCAAGTGAGTACCACTTTTTCAAGCATCTTGACAACTTTTTGCAGGGAAAACACTTCCACAGCCAGCAGGATGTAGAAAATGCTTTCCAAGAATTCCTCGAATCCCGAAGCCCAGAATTTTAAGCTACAGGAATAAACAAACTTATTTCTCGTTGGCAAAAATGTGTTGATTATAATGATTTCTACTTTGATTAATAAATATGTGTTTGAGCCTAGTTAAATGATTTAAAATTCACAGTCCAAAACAGCAATTACTTTTGCACCAACCTTCTCATATCAATTGCTTACAATACTATTTTGGATGAATAAAGGAAATAAAATCCCAAGAAAATAAAACATTTCTTTTTTTTATCAAGATCAAAAAGGCATAAAACCCACTAACTAATAATGATTAGGGAACCAAACAAGAGACTTTAGGTATTCACTTAAAACAGCTGGCAGAATTGTTTTATTTTCTACTTCAGTTTTAATAGCATATCCATCACTGATCTTGCTGCGGTATTACAACTAGTTTCTTTTTTTTTTCAAAGTAAAAATTATGCCATACTTCACAGCAATGTAGTCTCCAAATGCCTTGTCGTATTCTAACAAAATAAGTAAATACATATATATACACTTTTAAGACCAAGTAGTGATGCCAAGCTAGAACTTAATTTAGGACATATCTTTTTCTCTCATTATTGAGTGGTACTTATTATTATTTCATGTTTTTAAGATGACTCATGTGGTGGTAATCACAACAGCTATACAGATGTACATCTTAAAATACATTACGAGATCAACTGTCTATCAGTAGTAGTCACAGCAATCATGTCTTACAAATCTGCAGGGCTACCCCTAGAACCAGCAAACAAGAAATGTCTCTGTTCTGTGCTTAGAGGCCTTGCATATCACAAACCCACAAAGATAAATGTGTTAAAGAATGCACAGGTGTGCCAGCCACTTGGGATGCAGCACTCAGTACGGGCACACTATGACCCGCAACATTACAAATCCGCGCAGATGCCTAACACCATTTGCTCCAGGGAAACCCTTCACATCTCTTTCCCCATGTCCTCAAAATAAAAGGTGACTCCATCCAAATACCAGGCTTTGTGGTATGTGCTGCTGCCAACATCAAATAGAGACATGCTTCAGAGTGAGGGAAGGATTTGAGCAGTGTAAGGGCTTAAGTAAGACAGAGGACAAATTAATTATCTGTCAAATCCTTCCTCTCAGATAAGATGAATGCAGTAGTATCACATAATAAGGCATTGTTGCCCAGAATCCCTGAGCATCCTTTTTCTTGCTTCTCTCTGTGTTTCACAGATTAACATGTTCTTCACAATAGCTGCACATCACAAGGTGGCCCAAGAACATTTTAGAGTATTAACTCATATTACTCTTAAGTATGAATATATGTGACATAACATGCATGCAGCATAAAATGATTTCTTTATATTGGCAACTAGACAGACATTGAATGCTAGTATTATGTATAGTTTCATTCTACTAAAAAATTAATGAATACTATTAAATTAAATTTTAAGAATATTAATTAAATTTCAGCTCTATATATTCATTAAATTTTTACAATCATTAGTTACAAGTTGAATTTGCCCTTTAATTTTAATAAATATTTTAAATTACTTTAGAAAAAAACAACTTTTTTGAAAATAGGCTTGAAAAATTTTTAAAAAATATAATCATACTTGGTATACTTTTTGAATGCAATTGCAGTGTATTTATACTAATCCTAGTTTACATCATTATTGTTGATGGAACAAAATTATGTGAAGGATCTTGATTATAACAATATAATTGATGATTTTACTGAAATGAAAACCAGAAAAACAAATACATTTAATGGAATACGATATAATAATTTAGAATTATGTATGTCTTTATTTTTTATTACTCAGGCAAATACTACTGGCCAATCATCAGATCATTCAGATAGGCTTAGTAATTACTAATAATGTCCATCATCTTTGCTATTATGGCAACTCTAAAATATAAAACCATATCTTTACACACATTTTTTTCTTAATTTAGTGGTTATACTAGTATATCTATTATGGCAGGATGATAGAACATATTGTAATTAAAAGTTTATTTGTTTGATGTATAACTTTTAACTATTCAGAAATAAGGGATGTAGGCCTCCATTTGCAGTTGCCCAGAGGGGCGGAGCTGCAGATCTGGTTCCAGCTGGTAAACTCCCTTAAGCTGCTTCATTTCGTTCTGTTTTTGCTCAAAAATCAGCCTACATCTAATCCTCAACTAATATGTCATTAGAGTGGTTTACCTGCAGATTTTAGCTTTACCATATTGTTTGATATGAACTCAAAGTAATCCAGTTTAAGTCACTTATTTTTATGGTATTCTATGAATGCTGATTTATACCTGAAACCTGTCAACTAATTGTAAGTAGATTATTATGTAAAGACAATCTAACTCAATAATGAAAATTCCATCTTTGAACACATTTATGAGTATCTATCAGTTTACAGTTTATGTTTGTACAATTGCAGAGGTACCACATAAACTGCTGCATATTGTGTGAGAAATATAGTCAAAACTGCTGCTTCTTCAGAAAATGTGACTTACACAGGATAATAAGATTTTCCTGGAAGAAAACATGAAATTGGCTTTTGTCCAAAGATGGAGAATTCCATGATGATGAATTATTCTAAAATGTCCAGATTTTATCACTTTATTCCTCCCATTTCGTAGGCATGTTTTCTAACAATTAGAACGCCAGTATTTCAAGACAATAAATAAACTGAAGATATTTGCTATAATGTGGTTTTTTTCTTGTGTCAGTATTAAATATGATATATGCTTACAATCTTTAAATTTGAGATTTTATTCTTAAGGAAAAATGTACAATAAATTTCAGCCATTGCCTTCAAGTATATAAACGATTAGTAACTTTACAACACTAGTTCCAAATATATTAATTAAGTTCAATTGAAAACTTTTGAAAGATGCAAGATAAAGCATGATTTATGTTTGTCCCAATATGCAGAAAATACCACGTCATACCTTGGTAAAGAGACATGCATGGTCTGCAGGAAAATGCAACATGGGTCAAAGGACCAATACCTGGAAATAGACACCTAAAGCTTCACGGCAGGGTAAATTGTAGCATGACTGCCCAAGCTGTTTTGTGGAAAGAATGTCTAGCCAATTCATACATCCTGAAATAGCAAAGGATATCTCAGCAGGGTTCATATTTCCTTGATAAAGGAGAGATGCTAACAGAGACTGGGTACTAGGTCTTAGAGAATAAAAACATGAATGGGACATCTTGTATTGCAAGGAGTACTTGACCAGAAGACTGCTTTCTAAGAGCTTAAATTTTCTTTAAAAAAAAAAAAAATCACATACACGTACATATATTATATGTGAAAATATGTACCAGATTTAAATTTTAACATAACAGGATTTATTGTAGCCAGTGGGAGTATTAAAGAAATATACATATTCACAAATAAATGCATATGCTGTAGAACTAACCTTTAAAAAATATAAATCCTAGAGTTCTCTGTTCCTATTATCCTCTTCTCCTCCGTGTGCCTTTCTCCAACTTATTTGACTAGGTATCCTGTGTTCCTTGGGGGAGGAACACCCAGCAGAAAAGCTATAAATTAATAAGTACTCTCGGGAGTTCGAGACCAGCCTGAGCAAGAGCGAGACCCCGTCTCTACCAAAAAATAGAAAGAAATTACTTGGACAACTAAAAACATATAGAAAAAATTAGCCGGGCATGGTGGCACATGCCTGTAGTCCCAGCTACTCGGAAGCCTGAGGCAGGAGGATCGCTTGAGCCCAGGAGTCTGAGGTTGCTGTGAGCTAGGCTGATGCCACGGCACTCTAGCCCGGACAACAGAGTGAGACTCTGTCTCAAAAAATAAATAAATAAATAAATACTAAAAAAAAAAATCTGTGTTAATTCCTACAATAAATATTAATGAATATAATCCATACAAAGAAAAGCTCTTTGAGGTCCTCAATAGCTTTTAAGCGTATAAAATGGTCATGAAAACAAAATGTTTTTGTTTGAATCACTTCTGCAAGGAGGCAGGATGGCTCCACATCTTTACTTGGGTGGGACTAAAGACGATCTGCTAGAGACCATCCCTCAAAAACTATACATCCATTAGCCATTCATATATGTATAACAGACAACAAAATAACTTCAGTATATGCGCAACATTTTAATTGCGATTAGGCTTGGATTGAGGATATACAGGCTCTGGATTAACTACTATAAACTATTAAAGGCAGAATTACAATTTGATCCAAGGGTTTTATCATTTCATTTACAAAACTAGACTTTAGATCCCTACAGAACTGAAGGGATCTACTTCACAAAAGGAAGTAAAGTAGTCTCTTGTATAATACTTTCACATGGCGGTATGTTTTTATACACTCTCATGCTTTATGTCAGTTCATGAAGTTGCTGGAAAGCTTGAGAAAAAAAAATGACCTTTTATTTTTGAAGTAGTTATTTCAGATAAAGCTTTATCTGCACAATAAGGAGAGAAAAAAAGTGCTTTAGGCTACTGTATAAATGTTAGAGGTTTCAGTACCAGTTTAGTGATATAATAATGACTATTTTGGGCTTCTGAACATGACCCATTTTTGTTACATAATAAATAGTAAGTGGGAGAAAAAAGTTGAATTGCTAAAGTTTAGGTGACCTGGTGGACACACATTTAAAAAAACTGGTAAAATAAGCTATAAAACACCAGTGTATGTTGTGTTAACTTGAGACAGCAAACATCTATGACCTCAGCATCCATTCATCACAATATGGTTCCTCTCCGCCTTTGATCAGTAGTTTGGACATGATCCTCCTAAGAGAGAGGGTCATTTGTAGAGGCAGCTTTATATTATATTGTGGATCTGTCAAATTAAGTTCTGCATTGTAGCTATTGAGCAATTGAGCTACTAAGGCACCCGCCTTGCCTTGACAAGAATTTTTGTATGCTTTATCACACACAGTTACCAGAACCAGAATATTGCAACAATCCTATCAGAATTAAAGAGGAAATGTGACACCACATGGTAGAGGAACTTCTTCAACACCTGCCAGAATGGATGAAAAAGGGTCAGTTCTTTGTTGATAATTCTTTCATGAAATACCACACCATCTACTAAATAATGGCAACATTTTCTGATCCAGGGGTAATTGTCTAATCCACTTAGAGGACAAGTAAAATCTGGGTAGAAGATTTATTGAGCACTTACTCTGGGTCAAGGACGGTACAAAGTAGTTTATACATATTATCTCATGTGATCCCCAGAAAAATCTTCGAAATGGGTTACTCTCATCATCCCAATTTTATAGATGAGGAAACAGAGACTCCAAAAGATTAAATAAATTACCCCAAATCACAAAGTTAGTAAATGAAACAGATTAGTTAGATTGATGAACTTTCCAATTACAATCATTGCATTGATTATCTGGTGTATATATTATTTCATTAGCTATATTCTGACTAGTAAGATTTATTTACATTAGGGATTACCAGATTCACGATCCTGGTAAAAATGAAGCACATTTGGCTAAGCTACTGAAAATAAGAAAAAACATATACTTTTGGATAGAAAGATCATTTTCTAAAACTGATATTCACAAAGTGTTTCTATGAAGACACAAATGACTTAAATGCTACATTGTTAAAATGATGAAAGAAATCCTAGACAAAATCCACTTATAGCTAGCACAAATACAATAATGATCCCATGGGTAATATAGAATCATCTTTGACAGTTTAAGAAAACAATTTATAATAAATACGACCTCGATTGTAGTAAAAAGCAAAACAAAACAAACACAAACATAGGCTTTGAACTAGAAAGACCTGGCTTTGCTGTTTACGAGATGCATAAATTTTAGCAAGTTACTTAACCTCTCTAAACCCATTTCCTTAACAATAAAAGGAATATCTCAGTCTATGAATTGCATGACTGTTCTTAGAACTAATAGTTGTATACTAAGGCCTTTGCAATATGATCAGTCTTCCACAATCCATACTCATCGTATCATTTTCTAAAATATTAATAAATTCTATCAAAATAATGCTTTGCTGTCTGGGGCTGAGAATTTTACGCTAGGAGAAAAAAGAATAAGCTAAGATTTCAATAAATTTGAGGACATTGAATTAGAAAACACAGGATACTTGCCATCAAATGTTCTTTAAAATGTAGATTAAAAGAGTAAAGTCTAAGTTCCTATAACTCTTACTATCTTAATTCCGCAAAGGGTAATGCTATCCACAATAAGCACTTTCAGTGAAAAGAAAAGTCATATTAATGGAGGGAAAAAATGATGGATAAAGGGGAAAAAAACAACATCTCCATTCTAGACTTATGCTCCATATTTTACTTTTCCCAATCCCCTGCTATTTTTTCAAGCCTGAGGTACCTAGAAAGGTTATTAGTTGTCTCTACAGATCTCTAGCAAGAATGGTCAAGAGTGGTGGATTATGATACAAGACTTCAAATTTAAAGTTGAATAAGAGGTTCCACCTTTATGTAGCTCTGTAATCTTAGATTGATTCTGGGACAATTCTTCCTCTATGAGTTTTTAGACTATTTGCACTAACTCTACAATCCCACAGGTGTGAAATCAAATGACCGTATACTTCTAAATTTAGTAATTATATAGGCTTCAGGAAAATATAAGTGAAAGGTAGTTTGTAAGACATATGAAGAGGAATTCCAAAATATGACCCATAAACAGGTGTATTACTTGGGATAACCACATACAGAAATCAGAACCTCTTGTTCATAATAATTATTAGATAGTTTTAAATTATTACAAGTTGTATAAGATTAAAAATAAAATACAAGACAAAATTATACATTGTTAGAGCATCCATGAAAGTATAAGGTGTGATAGATCAATGAAATTGGAATATGAATTTGTGTTGTAGCTTGTGGAACCAACTTTGTTAGTTTAATTCATATGCTTAATGTATTTAAGGATGTAACAACTAGATTTCATTAATTTACTTCAAATTTTCTATAAATATTTGCCGAGCCTAAAATATCCTGGGTACTATGCTGGCTACAACAGCAATATCAATAATTAAATATTTCACATTTAAATGGGGACTGATAACTACATAAACTACTGCAAGGGAAAAGTTAAAGCTGTAATGTGAAAAATTATAGAGTCTGGTTTAGATGGTGGATTTAGGAAGGCATCTTTGAGGAAAGAACTTATATTTAAGTTGAAATATGAGAGTGAGGAAGAGTCATTCAAAAAAAGGAAAGGGAAGAAAATTCAAGACATGCAAGACTCGAAGCAGAGAAATTTTAGGGATTTAGAATGGAAGGCATGGTTTCCTTGCAATTATGAGCTGCGAATGCAACCTAACTAAATACCTAACTCAAAACAAAATCTAGTGCAGTAAGTGCTCATGCAAAAGCATTATGCTAAAAAATGCTCTCTAGGTAACCATACCAGTTTATCCTATAGTAGCCTCTACCCGCTATTATGTTTTAAATTATTTATATATATAGCGATCATGTATATAGTGATTATACATAGTGATTTCTCTATATATTCTAGAACAAACTCACCACTTTTGCTCAAAAATTAGATCCAATGTAACTTAACATCGATTTCAGTTCTTATCACTATGCAACAAAGTAAGCCAGAATTTAATGGCTTAAAATAACATTTATTAAATCCTTGGGTTCTAGGGATCCAAAATACAGACAGGGTATGATTTGTCTCTATTTTACCTCAACTATGAAGATCTGAAGCTGGGGTCACTTGTCATCTGGGGACTGCAATCATCCAAAGTCTCATTTACTTGCATGTCTGGTACCTAGGCTGGAAAAACTCAAACACGAGGACTGCCAATTGGAGCACCTCTACGTGGCTTCTCCACGGGTCTTGGCTTCCTCCCAGCATATTGGCTTCAAAGTAGTTAGGCTTATTACATGGAACTTCTGGGCTCCAAACACAAATATTCCAGAGAACAAAGTAGTAACCACATCACCTGTTATGACACGACTTCTGAGGGCATGCAGGGTTGTTTCTTCTGTATTCTATTGGCCATAAACAATTCATAAGCACATCCAAATCGGGAAGGGAACATAGACCCCACCTATGAACTGGGAAGTGTCATAGAATTTGTGGCAATTCTGAATTTCTACAATGTCTAAAGCACTTAATACAATAAAGAAAATAATAGCTGCTATTTCCAGCCTTGTTGGTTAAGTCTATTTTATTTCTCCTGAAGTAATTTAAGCATTTTAACCCAATTTCTCTGTCATCTTTATGTATTTTCTCTCTTGAAAAACCCATACTTGATCATACTGCCTCTTCTCTTCTGACCCAATTTTGACTCTTTTCCACTACGGTCTTGGCCTACAGGCCTAAAGTGATTACTTTCGTAGCTATCCCTTCATCTTAATCATTACTTCTCTCCTCATCATTCTATTAACAATATATTAATATAATAATATTTGGTTGATATTGGTTATAATTAATAAATAATAATACTTAAATAATACTTTAACAAGTCTATTAAATTCCCACATTTCCTGGCTGACCTTCTAACTTTCCCCATCTTTACTCTAGTGGACTTGGTAAGACTTGTATGCTAAGGCTGAGCGCTCAGCTCTCTGCTGTTGCTTCTCTCCTTTCTTTTCTTATGTTTTTATCCATTTTCACAGCACCGACTACTACCTCCATGCTCGCAACGCTCTCTCTCTCTACAACACTTCCTAACATTTAATGCTCTTAATTTATATGTGCTTTTTATTTTTAGAACGATAAAAGAGAATTAATATGTTCCCCAGATAAACAATGGAAATTTAACAGCATCTTGTTTGAAGTGCTGCTACAATTCAAAACACTTCTTATATGTGGGAAAATATAAAACATCAGACTCAGCTTTGTAAAGTTCAAAGCTTAAAATTCTGGTCAAAAATTATGATTTTTCTTTTATTTTTCTCTTGACTGCCGTAACAGGACAAAAGTGGCTTGTGAACCAAAAAGTCTACACCACTGTCGCTCGAATTATCTGTGGCTGAAAAATCATGTTTTAAAATTTTCATTCCATGTTGCAGAACAAAATTCTTACAAAATGACAATATAGTGATTAGAAAAATAATTATGCACTTGAATTTTGAAACAATGCCAAATTTCTATAAAAGTTTCTAAATAATAGCTCTAAATTTCTATGCCTACCCAGTTGTAGACTGGTAATAAAAAGATCACATCCCAGCATAGGTTCTCACACTACACTTGGAAGAACCTTGCTCTTACTCCATTTTCCCATTCTAAGCACTTCTCTAAATGTTGAGCATTCCTCAGCAAATAGGTCTTAGCTGTTGGTTTCCAGAATTCCAGACTCTAGTTTCATTAGGAAGTAACCATTAAATATGAAGGAAATAATTAGCCAAGAATAAAAAATAAGTATCCCACATTCAAATTTCTAAACATAACTTGAGAAGGAAATATATAAGAGGAGAAAGTAAATTAAACAACAAAGAATAGAAAATAGATTTTAAAAACTGAATGAAAATTAATTTATAGGACAAGCGATAATAAGAGTAAACTGATTAAATGATATTGAGCACAATGGATTTTTATCATTTTCATTTTACAAAATGTCTGCATAGTTTTACCAACCTATTTTAAAGGCATTTAACAATTTTGTGCTCATAGGTTTATTCGAAAGCCTGATGAAAGGTAAATATACAATTCAATTATATAATATTTCACATTCAATTTTATAGACTCTCAAAAATTCACAGGTCACTGATTAAGAATCCCTGATAAAGTTACAAACAAAAATTTTCTTTGTGTAAGTCCAAAAATAATTAAACTTTCAAATTGTGAACTGTTATTTTGGTTTTAGTGGAATGGCAATTTAGATTTAAAAATTCTAGAAGAACTAATATGCAGTCTTCAGGAAAATAGATCTTTTGTGGTTACTAACTTTTCATGTTTTTAGTTTTTAGAATGCATTCATATAAATGTTCTGTCACTGTAAATGACACCAAATGAGATCATAGTTGTGTCTGTCCTACAGTATTATTGAGAGGATAAACTGAGATAAAGTTGGTGACGTTCTAGCCTAACATCTAAGCATGTTTAACACTCACTCTGTATCTTTCAGTCATTATTATTATCACTGTTGTTAATATGAGCTTGTGCTGGAAATATAAATTCACACTTTAAAATCTGAGTTGGTACACCAGCGAATGAAAGCAATTTTGCAAAAGTAAAATCAACAAAATTTAAAAGATACATACAAATATCAATAAACTGATTTAAAATATTGTAGTATAAATCAATAATTCAATTAAACATCCTAAAATTGTTTATAAGAGAGAAAGAACAGCCAATAATCATGTTACAATTTTAAATATTCCATTTTAGAAAACAAAAATTAACTTTTTCTTTCTTATGCAGGCTTGTGAAATTTAATTTTTCTCTAACCATTATCAAACCAATCTTTTACACCTGAATTAAAAATTTCTGAACAGAATATATAATGAAATGTTTAAAATGTGTTTGACGCTAATATTGAAGATAATAACTATCAAAACTCATTATAAATTTTAGGTTCTAGCAATTCCTTTCACCTAATAATCATGTATTTGATACAAAAACTTAACAGTTTTTGAGTTATTTTGTTAGCCACTTTCACACACTATTTCAGTTAATCAGCAGGGGGTGTAGAGTGAGGTCAGGGTAAATTTTAGCCATCATTTTCTCCATGTCCTGGATGTGTCCCTGAACCAAAAGAAAGCTCTGGGCACACTGCTTCCCCAGGCAGCTCTTTTCTTATATCTGCTCCCAGCTTAGGGCCCCTTTTGGCCTGCCCTATAATGAAACGTATTTTTACCAACCCAAGGGCATTGCACTATTTTTTTCATAATCCTCAATGTTTATTTTGATGATTTAGTGTGTAATGAAATGTAAAAGTAGTGCATTTAAGTATAGCTTAAAGTACAGATATTAGAATTATTCTATAATGGAAGAAATACATATTTATCTTTGATCATAAAGTGAGGAAAACACTTTTAAGATCCACTATTCAAAACAAGTGAAGCTAAAATTTTCATCATTTTTGTGTTAACATGCTTGCAGATAAATAAAAATCTTAGGTAAATGCTTTCTACATTAAATCATACCCTTTGTGTTAGTAAAGATCATTCTTAAAATATACTTTGCATCATATTCTATTTAAAATATTGATAGAATAATGAAATCTCATTAATTCAGCGTTTACTAATTGAGACATTATGAATGTCACTGGTTTAGCATAACATAAATATTAGGCTATCTATCAAGAAACCTCTTTACCAAGAAATTTAATAGCTAAAAATAAGTCTTCAGATGACAATATTAATCTGTGTAAAGGAAAAATCACTTTCAAGGATTTTAATACATTTTTGCAAATAATAGCTAATGACCAATTCAACATTTTTAAAAACATATTTAACCAAATATCCTTTTGGAAACAATATATTAACTGGAGGTTCTGAATATTTGTTAAAGTCATGTTTATAACTTAATATAATCAAAGATTTGGTGGTACTAGCTTCATTTGGACATCTCTTTAGTATAAATTAGTTTTGACCAAATATCTGGGAAAATTTTGAACTTTTTTGTGATTTTTTTTGCCCACAAACATTAAATGACTAAAATCTCACAATCTACTCATTTCTACTTTGAATATATGAACCACTTCGAAAATGAATGGAGAATAAAAGTGACTTAAAGTAAATTAGTGAATGAGCTTCCATGAAAATACTTGAGCAGGTAAACATCTGCAGAGTAATTAACTGACTCTTTTGTACCATCTTCTTGCTGGATTAGGTTTCATAATCATGGGAGTCAAGTTGAGTTGAGTTGACCCAGTAGCTACTGAGCACTCCCTTGACCAGGCACTGAGCTGGGCCCTGGTCCTATGGAGAAGAGACAGGCACCGCTGAAGCACTAATGGTTGGGAGGGTGGGAGTCAGGGGTGACCCAGACATGTAATTCATCTCAACCCAATGTGCAGTGGTAAGAGAATAGTCTATACTAGAGTCCATGATATTTTAGGCTTAGGTGCATTTAATTTAATAAAATAGTTAAATTATAAAGGTTTTCATGTTTAGTTTTGTTTCTAAAGCATAATGTGGGACAGAAACAAGTAATACCTAAGATTTATTGTGATTTCATTATATCTTGCTTGTTCCTGTGTATCTACTTTGCTCATTAAACTCTACTCAAAGTATTGTCTTTAGATTGCTAACTGTTTTCTGCTATAGTTCAGATTGATGCACAAAATATCATTTTATAATAAATTTCAAAACAAAAGCCTCACATTGATTTCAACATACTGGTTGATGTAAATATATTTCCCTACTAGGTCTTTAGTCACATTTTCAACAAACAATACAGAAGATTCCATGTAGCTGTCAAATTGATATTTTGAACTAATTTCTTATATGAAATGATTATTTATGCTATATACCAGTATGAATAATTGGATAGTCTTTATGTGTTTTCACTTTTATCTGAGACAATGATTTTAAATATTTCACAAATAATGATGTTTTACCTATGTATCATAAATAACTTATACATCATAGTTTGCCTGGAAGCATCTGGGTTATACTCACTGTCCCTTTTACCTCCAGTTTAATATTTGTCAAATGTTTTTTTGTTTGTTTGTTTTTGAAAACTACTTTGTTCCTACTTGCCTTAAAAGAACCTGGGAAGATTTGCTACACCTCCAAACCGTACTTTCAAAAAGACTCATTACAAATCATCGTCAATGCCAAAGACAGTCTGTATTATTGGTCCTTTTCTGGAAGCTATTCATTATATCTGAGAGGTGTCTCATCTGTTGCCAGTCTTCTCATCTGTATGCCTGCTGATTTCTGGAATTTTATGCTGTTTCAAATAGCAGCCAAGAGATAAAACTGAAACAGTAAAAAAAAAACCCTTGCAATATGATGAATTTGTGATTTTAAAACTTGACACAAATTCCATAGTTAATAATTAAAATCACCATGTTAATACTTAGTTTAAATTACTGATGATATAATGCATCCTCAGTGCAAAAGTTCCTAACGTTGTTTTAAAATAGCATACCATTAATTAAATAAACTTATTTATATATGTGGATATTCTTGATGTGACAATAAGTATATACACATGTGGTATAGTACGTTCATATGGGAAAATGGAAAATAATAGTAATTTTTCTTATTCTTAGATATGTATAATTTATTAAGGTCTATATAGAAGTCCTTTTTTTCAAGTGTTTTGTATCCTTTATCTCTTTTGATCTTCACAAAAGCCCTAAAATATAGCTACACTTATTACTCCCATTTCACCAATAAGAAATCTGCACATAGAGAGCTTAAGTATTATTTAAAGTCACCCAGCTCAGCGTGGTAGAACTAGGATTTAAGGTTCAGTTTGTCTGATTCCAAGGCTCATGCTTTTAACCACTAAGTACATTGTCTTCCACAAGGAAAATAAAATTAACGACATGTTAATCTGAGCCAGGCATATCATATACTTTCTTATTTTACAGATGAAGAAATTCACAGAGATTGAGTTACCTGTAAGTCCTAAAGTTCCAGTTCTTTCTCTACATCCTCAGTGTTTTATCAAAGTATAGCTTATGGACCGCCCATCTCAAAGTCATATGACGCTACTTAAAAAGTCCAATTCTTGAGCTTTAGTTCCAGAGATATAGATTGGACACGTCTGGGGCAAGGCATTTTTAACAAGTTTCCCTGTGAGGTATTCCACAGTTCTCAATTTGTGCGTATGTGGTGTGTGTGTGTGTGTGTGTGTGTGTGTGTGTGGCGTGTATGTGTGTGTGTGTGTGTGTGTGTTTCTGAAAGAAGCTTTCTATTTATTCACCTCAGTATTTCCTATGATAATATAAGATATTTATAGACTGTCAGAAAAAGGTGAAATTTACTCTCTAGAACATGCAATGGTAACATGCAACCCTCTCATTGATTCACACTCAGGAAAAGGAATAGACACAAATAATAATACTTCCTTAAGAAATGTCTTTTAAGTTTTTTGATGTTAAAGGATCAATCAGTAAATAATATTTATAAAAATGAGGATAATAGGATATTTATATCCTAAATATTCCTTGGCTTTTGTTTATGAGACTCAGAGACCAAGAGTTTCAGACACATTCCATTCTTCCACAGAAAATTCACCCTCAAACTGTTCACAAAATCAGAGAAAAAAACAAAGCCACTTTAAAAATATATAACAATTAATTTATTATGTACTTACTATAGAAGAGGCATTGTGCTAAGCCTTGTGAATTAGGTAAATTTTTATCTCTGTTTTATAAGTGAGAAATGTGAAGCTTAAAAAGATTAACTTATCTGACCAAGTTCATAAAGATAGTATAAAAACTGGGGTTCAAACTCAAGACTATTTAATTCCAAAGTCTTGAACTATGCCGGCTCATTTCATCACCACCACTGCAACCACCACCTGCAAAATTAACACTGCCACCACCACCTTTGCCATCTCCACCGCCACCACCATGATTACCATCACCACTTCACCACCACCACTTACCACCATCCCACCTCTTGTCCCAAACCTATGTTTCTGAAGCAGTCAGTCTCCAGAGCACACCTGGGGTGGCGGTAGTTGTGGTAAGTACAGGACATTGACAATTCAAAATAAATACCCCAAAACTACTGAATCAGAATCATCCACAGTAGAAACTAGAAAAATATACATTAACGCACTCTCCAGGCAATTCTTACACAAAGTAAAGTGAAAGAACCACTATAATGCATGATAGTGCTTCAATATATATGGGAGTATTTCAATTATTAAAATATTTCCACAAACATTTTAAGGCTACAAAATATAAAGAAAGAAAGAAGAGTAAATTGGATAATATTTTAAGTACTGATGCAATTGCTTACCATTTTGCATTTTGTTGCATTTGGAACATTATGAACTAGTGCAGTTTTCAAGCAAATATATAGAAAGACTCGAGGGTAAAAATCAATTAGGTTTGTTAAGGAATAAATGATTCTCAAAGCAATAATTTATTTCCATAATTTAGAAAAAAGAAAGCAATGCAATATAGATTGACTTTCAAAATTTTGTATTTGTACCTATAGGTAAGGCATGATAATGAGAGTTGAGTAAAATGGTGTCACATTTTGACATGGCACAGAAAAAAAAAATACATTAATAGTTTTTCTTTTCAAATCTTCCATGCCTTACGTTTATTTGCATTATATAACTACATACCAAACCATGCATAACATGAGTATTTTGACACTATCATACTTCATACAAGGACATTTCAAGTAAAGAAAATTTGGAAAATGATGGCAGGTGTCTACATTTCATCATCCTCTCATTACTCTTAACAGGTTCCCAGATTAGCCATTGGAAACTAATTCCTTAATTACCTAAAGAATTTGTACATATGCTCAAAGATACAAACGCAAGATTGTTCACTGCAGCGTTCTTTATACAAAAGAAAAAAGTAAAAATAACCTATTTGCCCCTCCATAGAAGAATGGAAAACAGTGATTCACTTATACAACAGAATGTTATTGGCAATTAAAATTAAGAAGCAAAATCTACGAGTTTTGACATGAATACATCTCAAAAAATATTGAGTCAAAAAAGCCAGTTTATACATAGTATGAGTCAATATATATAAATAATAAATATACCAGAGAATACCATATAGTGGATATTTGGGGACTGGATTTAAGAATAAGGACAAGGGTGTCAGGTGGAAAGTGGGTAAGGTATTTAAGGCAGCAATTGAAGCCAAGGTAAAGAAAGGAAGACAGAAACACATGCCATACTCCAGGATTAGCCAGCAGTCCTCCATAGGAAATTGCTAGGAAATGAGACTAGAAAAATAGAGAGTGTCTAGACTACGGAACATCCTGGTGGCTATGCTAAGGAATTTGAACTGTACCGTATCAGAACAGGAGATCCAGAAAAGTGATTTAATAAGAAAATGAAATGATCACATCTATGGCTTAGGAGATAACTATAACTGTCAGATGGAGAAGTTGGCAACAGAATTAGATGCCTGTAGCAATAACCCAGGTAAAAGGTAGTACATCATTCTCTCTGAGAATAGAAAGAAATGTATGAATTTAAGAACAGTTGCAAAGATTAAATTCACAAGGCATAATGGTAAATAGAATTAAGGAATAGGAAAAGGGAGAAAGAAGAAGAAATTAAAAATGACATCACAATTTTTAGTTTGAAATAATGGGCAGGAAGATGAGTAGATTTAATGGTGAAAGCATAGTTTACATTATCAGCTTGTCTTGCAGAAGCAGATCTCAGTAGAAGACTAGCAACATGTATTCAATCCCCATAAAATAAAAGGGATTACAAAATACTTCTGGATTAAGTAGTATAAAACTGAGAATGAAGTTATGGCACCTGAGAAGAAAATAGGACAGGACAGAACTTTGAGGAACATCTGTAGACTGGTATATAAGCAGCAGGTAAAGGAGGAGAGATCATGGAAACAGAAAAAACGATCAAAGAGGTGAAAGAAATTCAGGAGGAAGTCTTGTTTCAGAAACAAAGGCAAGAAAATGAGCATTTGGCAAATAAAAAAGAGACTAGCCAAATGTATTTTAAGTGTCTTTCCAAAAATTCTGATGGCTATCTAAGTGAATTTTTAGTTAAGACAATACTTCACAAACTCTGACCTAACTAGTCAGTAAAAAAAATACTCACGTATATTTTTGTGACTTAAAGGTCACCTAGATGCCATATGTTACTGGATGTCATATGCTATGGTCTCATGCCCAGTATATTAAAAGTTAGGTATATGTCTTAAGGAACTGACTAATAATGTTTCTATTGAAGACATAGTCTTATAGAATCAGGCATGGAAGTATAGTTTGGAGAATGATAAGGAAACTAGAAAAATACTAATAAAATGTAGTTTGACTTATATCACCACTGATGCTTTGTTTTATTTATTTGAAGTTTTCCTTTGGAAGTTTATTCCATGAAGTTTCAGCATGCAGTCATTATAATGCTAATAAGATTATACATATTAAAAGAGTTATAGTGAAGCAACTCTACATGTGCAGTAGCCAAATTTAATACATAACAAATTGGGTTTATTCCCAATGCGGAGGGCTTCTCATTATAGATAATTGCTCTAAAAAGCACATTTTTTATTATCGCTATATTCCTAACAACTAAAAGGGAAAAAGGTATACTTTCTAACATTTTTTACAACTCTATCCAAGAAAAACAAACTTCATTAAATTGTTAATAACACTTTTGACAAGTAATAAAGTTCTAATCTTAAGGATTCATATTAGAAATTTTTAACATGTATTTCCTGTACTATATGTCACACCTCTGTGATTTCTTAGAGTAATTTTCTCCATAATTCCCAGATGGGCAATATTGATTAATTAATAAGTAATTATAAAATAAGTCTAAATATGTAACTGAAATCAAATATATTTCTCAGCAATTTCTGAAAGATTCAATAATTTTCAAACAACTATTAAAATGGAATCTGAAGTGGTTAGTCATGATTTGGACATTCAGTTATTTTGCGCAAGTATTTAAATAATCTGTTCAAATGATCTATGCAATGCAGTATTTCTTGGAACAGAACTTTGAAACTCTTTCTTAATCTCAATAGCACAACTGGAGAAAGCATATTAAAGCATATAAGTAAAACGATGAGTTTTACACTACAAAGCATTCTTTTGCAGCAGATTGGGAGCTCAAATTATGCTATTTTCTCTCACTCTGATAAATTTATTCTTGACCTTGCCTATTACATAAGAAACCGCTGCTGAGAATTGCAGTTAACACAGCTATGAAACTTTAATAGTATCTTCCCTTTTTACAAGTGGTGTGATCTTCTGTCATTACCAAGATAGCTTAGATTGAGATATGAAGGCAGATGTACCGACACAGTAGATAACCATGCACTGTTTAGAGGACACAGGAGTAGCTTCAAAGAAGGGAAAAGAAGTTTCACAACAGGTCCCATGTCATGTCATCAATTACAGACCTGTCACACTAATGACCAAGGAAATGCAGGGAGCAGGGACAATGGGAACATCCATCTTGCTCTTCTCTGGAAAAGGCGCACCTGTATCCCACTGCACTCTGTCTTTGCCACCTCCCGCCTTCCTGACTTTTGTTCTCCATGACAGTGAATGGGATCGTGGGAATGTGGCCAATCTGTCATCCCTTCTCCCTGAAAGTCACCTTGACTGCAGCTAACGGCTGTAATAAGACCAAACAACAGATACCATTCTCCAGCCTCTTATAGTCAGCTTTTCTAAAAGTGGGCTCAACTAAGACAAAAAAGGATCAAAGGATTCTAGTGGAAAGGCAAATAATACTTTTGTGAAAGCTCACATATTTTGCTCCCCTAGTTCACTTCGTAAGTCTACTAATATAGAGATAGGAAATGTGATTGAAAAGTAATGGGACCGATTTCCTTGTGTGGAGTATACAAGTAATAACAGTATATGGTAAATATATATTCTACATACTTACAAACTTACATACACAGTTCTTGTATTTACCAATAACGTTTTTTTATTTTGAATTCCATACCAGTGCTTCCCAGCACTAAAGCAATCATGCCTTTTAGCAATAAACTATGCATCTAGTTTTTGTGTTACACTTTTCTCCACAAAACAATTGAATTTAAAGACTGTAACATGTCTATATAGAAAGATAATAAAAGAATAAAGTTAAATGGATAACTTGACATGATAAAAGATTACTCATTCAACAAGTACTCACTGAGTATCTATTAGGGGACAGACAGCCTCTGGAGGAGTTGGGCTGCATGAGGCTGAATCCTTGCTTTGTCACTTTGTCACCTATATGAACTTGAAAAAATTACTTAAACTCTCTGCACTTCGGGTTCCACATCTGTAAGTGAGCATAATATTATAATAACACCCTTCCCCTGGAATTGTTGGGAGGAACACCTAGACCAGTGACTTGGCACAAAGAAAGACCTGAACAATACTTTTATTATTATTGTTATATTTAAAAAAGTAAAATGTGAAAAATATATTTCTTTTAACGTTAAAAAATAAAAACTCTATCCAGCAGCTATGGCTGCTGCAGCTGCTGCTGCTGCTGGTACTACAACTACTATTATTACTATTACTATTATTTCTATTGCTCCTGCTCGTGTGGCCACACTGCCTGACAGGCACTGTAAGGCACTTTCACTTATTTTGATTGCCACAAAAAATTTAAGCAGTACATCTTTGTTATTTCCATTTTACGTAGTAAAAAAACTGCATCTCAAAACTGTTATATTATTTACACAACTAGTAATTCCAAAGTCTTTTCTTTACATCAGTGTTAAGAACTCTTGGGCAGTGGTCCCCAACTTTTTTGGCACCAAGCACTGATTTCATGGAAGACAAGTTTTCCATGGACCAGGGTAGGGGTGGGGAGGAGAGCAATGGTTTTGGCATGCTTCGGCATATTACATTTATTGTGCACTTTATTTCTATTATTATTACATTTTAATATATAGTAATTATACAAACCTCTCTGTTAATGATAATCTGTATTTTCGGTCGCCCCCAGTGCTAGCATCATCGCCTCAGCCCCACCTCAGATCATCAGGCATTAGAGTCTCATAAGGAGCGCGCAACCTAGATCCCTCGCATGCGCAGTTTACAGCAGGGTTCGTACTCCTGTAACAACCTCATGCTGCTGCCGCTGATCTGACAGGAGGCAGAGCTCATGCAGTGATGCGAGCGACGGGGAGTGGCTGCAAATACAGATGAAGCTTCTTCGCTTCACCTGCCGCTCACCTCCTGCTGTGCAGCCTGGTTCCTAACAGGCCACAGACCCTCATCTGTCTGTGGCCCAGGGCTTGGGGACAGCAGCTCTAGGGAATATAAAAATTAATGCAATCTATTTTCTACCAACTAAGAACCTTACAATATAGTAAGGGGAATAAGCGATATAAATGTGTCCACAAATAGCTAAGGTAGTAATAGAATGAAAGTTTCAATGGTGTAAAGATATCGAGGGTCAAAGCAAAGGAATTTTAGAGGTGGCTCTCAAGAGAACATAACTGAGTTTAAGGAGCTCTACATGCATCTGTATGCATTTGAGTTGCCCAAAGGAGGGAGAAGATATCTTCTCTTGACACATGAAGGCATGTGATAACAGTGGATGTAAAATAATAATAGAATGGAAAATTCATGTTAAAATCCCCTGGTGGGAGAAGAGGGAGAAGGGCAGTTAGTGGCTGCCTGTTGCTGGGTTCTATGTGCTGGTTTTTATTAATAAATCCAGAAAATCACTGTTTCTTTAAACTTCCTTAGTTACCTTATATTAGCAACAATTTCTGAACCTGAACCTAAGTGATGACCTACATTGTGGACAACAAATCATAATGTCTGAGAAAAACTCACACTACATGCTTTCCAGAAATGGATGCACTAGAGTTATTAGGTTTATTATAAGTAAGCCCACAGGAAGAAAACCCTGATGCAATCTACTAGCAAGCAAAGTAGGCCTGCCATTCAATGCAGCGATCCCACTATTGGGTATCCACCCAAAGGAAAAGAAGACTTTTCATCAAAAAGACACCTGCACTCAAATGTTTATTGCAGCACAATTCACAATTGCAAAGATGTGAAATCAACCCAAGTGTCCATCAATTCAAGAGTGAATTAATAAAATGTGGTATATGCATACCATGGAGTAGTATTCAGCCATAAAAAGATGAATTAATCTGGATGGAACCAGAGACCATTCTCCTAAGTGAAGTATCTCAAGAATGGAAAAACAAACACCACATGTACTCACTATTAAATTGGAACTAACCGATGAGCACACATGCACACAGAAGGAAGTAAAGCTCAGTGGAAATCAACCAGTGGGGAGGGTGGAGGGAGGAAGGGGCAAAAACCTACCTAATGGGTACAATGAACACTATTTGAGTGATGGGCACACCTACAGCCAGGACTCAAGCATTACAAAAGCAACCCATGTAACTTAAAACATTTGTACCCCCTTAAAATCGTGAAATAAAAAGAAAAGGCAAACTCAAGCCATTTATATACTAAGAAAATTACAGGAAAAAAAATCAGTGATTTCACGGTTGATATTACAAGTATGGCGGATAAAATCGGCACCCAGTGAACAATAGCATTTATAATTTTAAAGGAAAAAAACAGGTATTCCACAACAAACATTTTAGCATGTAATTTCTATAATGAATATTTGTGGTTTCATGGTCACAATTCAACAGCCATTGAGACTTTAAACATAAATGTTTCAATATTACTGGAAAGATCTTTAGCCTTCATAGCAAATAGATTTAAAGAAAAAGTCAAGTTCATGATAACTAGATAAAAAATAAACATGTATTTAACTTAAATGTTTTGGGAACTTTTATATAAATATGCACTAACCTTTTCTTCATCTAAACAGATGTAATGACTGGCTCA
Organism: Avahi laniger; assembly: GCA_963575035.1. Taxonomy (NCBI): domain Eukaryota; kingdom Metazoa; phylum Chordata; class Mammalia; order Primates; family Indriidae; genus Avahi; species Avahi laniger. Next base: position 8,652 of record CAUYSK010096710.1, on the reverse strand, counting down.
GGGCTTGTCTTCCCAAAGCGCCCAGTCTCCTATTCTTTCAAGAGTCTTTATTAAATTGTCAACTGAGGCTTGTAGCCTCTGGCTTCAGTTATATTTTCTGCCAGAATTAAATTAAAGAATATGAGACTTTATATTGTTTTTGGCTCCACACTGGCAGGGTCCCATAATTAAGTATGAAAAGAATGAAAATGCAGCAACATACATGATTTTTCTATCACATTCTATCTCTTTACTCTAGTGTATAAAATATTTCTGGCATTTTGCAATATATATATACACACATATTGTAAGTCTATCTTTTTGTAATTTGTTTATATCATTTGAATTAAATTTCTCATTTGATGTTTTAAATTTAAATTTGCTTAAAAGATGATTTATTTCATCATGAATTAAAACTGTCAAGCGATTTATCACAAATTTACTCAAAATGCCTAGGAGGATCTAACACTGACCCAAAGGGTATAACGCAATTTATGCATACTATACTGTATCCTAAATTCTTCAAGTCAAGGCTGAAATATTCTTCTCTGAAATTTCTGTTACTTGCCTTAAGCACTCACTAGTGATCTCTCCCCTCTCTGATCTTCTCTAGTGCTTATCATTCAAGCCTTTTGTGTTGTTGTTGTTAACAACTCTTTGCAAGGATAGGTTCTGTCTCTCTAACCAGACCAAAAGTTCTTTGAGGGCAACTGTGCCTTACTTTTTCATATCCCCAGTTGTAGATAGTAATAGACCATTCGCATAACAGAAGTCGATAATAAAAAAAGAGAAGAGGAGGAGAGGGGGAAGGGGCAAGAGTAGAAATTTAGGAAAGTATTATTTCAGGGATAATGGAAATTCCATGATTCATAATCCTCAGAACATGAGAAAGTAGGACTCCAGTTGGTTATTCAGAAACCTGATATGATAGAGCAGCAAATTGGTCAAAATAATTCAAACGGCTAAAGCAGTCATGTGAATGTTTATTTCATGTATCATTTCCTGGAGCCCAAACTGAGTTATTCCTCACTGTCAAACAGAATAGCGTAATAAAAAAGATGGTACTGAATCCTCTGCAATCAATCCCTTAAACATCTCCAGAGTTCTAGAATGGGTGAACACTCAGATTTCCCTAGCTTTGAATGATCAATTCTGTCCTTTTAACACAATTTGCTGTTGTGTTGATAACATTATTGCCAGTTTTGAAGAGATTAACCAAAGCAAGTCTTCATCATCATCATATTTGAAACATATATTTTCCAATGATTTTGATCTAAATCCTAAAATTAAAATGTTACATAAAATTCTTGATATATTAATGAAAATAATACATTCAGGAAAAACAGGGTTTAATAAAAAAGTAACCAAGGGAAGAAATCATTAGTTTTACCCTCAACACTGTAACTAACTAACCATTAGGACCCAAGGTAAAGCCAGGAAACCTCTTTTGACCTCAACTGTGCCAAGTATAAAGGGATAGCTTTGAAGTACACATTCTCCAAGGTTTCTATGAAGTCTAAGTTTCTGTGACTTTATGTATTAATTATATTTGCAAACGTGGAAGCAACTTCATGAGAATTCAAGACCTGCTACTTTTATGAAAGCCCTGGAGTTCCAATGATCTTGTGCAAAGTCAAAAAAAAAAAGAAAAAAGCCCTCAGTACTCCCTCTCACATACATCTGGGCAGCCTCTTTGGACTTTGGAGCAACGTATTCCACATCTGGATGCACTGCCCTGCACTGCTTTTACAGTGGTTACCTCCTTGAGTGCGCCAAGAATAAGCGCAGGCTCTAAAACCACAGCACGATTTTCTGCTTTGCTCTGTTTTGTCTGTGTGTGTGGTATGTTTGTTTATGTGTGCATGTGCGCTTTACATATAAAGCCAGCTATCTTCTAAACACTCCTGCCGGGGTGCCTTCCTTGCGTGACAGAGGCTGTGAACTTAAAGACAACATTTATCAGACCTCCTTACAGCTGGGATTCTGGATGTAAATTGGGTCCCAACAATTGCATGCACAGACATGAGAGGGTAGGATACTGAAGTGGAGGCCATTACTTCTAGTTAAGCTCTACTGGCAGACAGAGTTGATCCATGGAGTTTTCTGCAGCACCATTCCAGGGTCCATTCAGTAGCTCTGTGTGTGTCAAGTGACAGTTATGAAGTTAGTGACAGCTGCTTACTTACCAGCATTCCGTATTCCAGTCACTAGTTTTAAAAATGTGGAAACGTGGGAGTAGCCTCAGCTCCTCTGCTGGACTATGTCACGGTGTTTCGCAAGTTATTTCTGGAAGCCCAGCCTGGAGTTCCCTACATTAACGTTTTCAACAAGGTTATAAACATCTTATTCCCTGTATTAAACTAATTTTTGTGAAAACAAATTGGTTTCCTTTTTCTGCATTTGAATCCTATATGATACACGAAATATTTTAATGCTAATACTATTAAAATATAGAAAGCAGAGTTAGCGGGAAGGAAGGAAGGAAGGACAGAAGGGATGGAGAGAGGGGGAGAGGGGGAGAGGGAGGGAAGGAATACACCGGATTAAAAGGCAGTAAAACCCTCATCCTGGTTTCAGCCCTACCACTAACTCATTAACGTGACCTTGCCAAGTCATGAACTTTCCAGACCTCAGTGCCTCAACTATAAAATGACAACATTGAAGGACGTATTTTCAAAGGTTTCCACAAATTCTAAAATTCTACGCCTTGCTTAATTAAATCTAAATCATTAGCTGTACTGCCACAGTGTTCTTGAATCCCAAGGCAAATGACTTTTTTTCTCTTATAGCCAGAACAGACAAAAACCTGTATTTTTAAATTTTCTGATGACTTCTCTCACAGTTTAGCGCTTTTATCAGACAGTAAGAATAGGCAGGCAATTACTCATATGAACAGCTTTCTGAATTAGATAGCTATTTCAATTTAACTCTTTAACAAATTTAGATTAGTAGTTTTACAGTTTTTATTTTTTCAAAATTAAAAGTATGAGGTAAAAAAAAAATTTCTTTTGAAGTCAATTATTGAAGCATTCTATTCAATATGAATATTGTCCTAAAGCAACAATCCTAACGGACAGTCAGGAACTACCTGCTCATAAACCATAAAATATTCTTTGCAACCGAAGGTTGTTACCTACCTACTCAGTAAAAATACTTTAAAAGGACTCTAAAATGGTTTGATGTATTGAACAGTTGAGTAGTATGACATGGCATTTACTGTTTTTTAATAACTTTACCATTTTCCTAGCAGATCATGCAGAACCAATTATAGCTATTATAACAATTTAATCATAAAAAACAAATGATGAGTAGGTTGTAACAGCATAACCAATTTTCTATAGTTTATAAAGCCAGATTTAATAGTTGTCTTTAACACTTTTGAGTGTGTGCATGCATTCTTCAAAAAATATGTGGCAGAGACTGAATTGATTTTAATATTCCAACTTTCAACTGGGCCCCTTACAGCTAGTGGTAACTGTGGATCTATAAGTACTAACCATTAACAAGTAAAAATTATTGTACAATTAGAAAAGTAACTTTTTGTGGCCAATTTGGGGTTATTTCCTTCAAAAGGAGAGAGGATACTCTTTCCTTTCCCTCTCTTCTGGGACATGGAAGTTGGATGTGATGTCTAGAACGGTGCTTTTGACCCGGGAGGGGAGAGGCCACATGGCTAAGCTTGCTAAGTGGTGAGCCGACTAAACCCCATGATCCTGGTTACCTCATGAAGTCTTCATATGAGCCCTAGGCTACCTATCGCTTTTTACAAGAAAAAGGAAGAAATCTCTATAGTTATTTTGAGTTTCATTTTGTATGCAGCTGAGCCTACTCTTAATCAGCATAGGCATTTGGAAGATTAGGAGATTGTTTTAGTTCTTACTAAAATCACGTATCTAAAATTTTCTTTAAAAATCATGATAGAAAAATATATACACCACTGGATACTATCCTTTGGAAAATATCTGTATAATTGTTTCTTTAAATGTTCTGTGGATGTTAGGACTTACATGTGTGAATATACTGGTAGAAAGAAAATAGCAAATGGAAATACTAGATATTCCAGAAAGTATATACATTAACAAAAATATCCAAAGTTCATTTTTAATCATACATATTTTCAACACATAATTTAGATCTCATACTTAGAGTGAATTATTTTTTTAGTTTTCTAATTGGGACCATTATGAAATCATGCCAGTAATGAGCATATACAGCTAATTAATAGCTGTATACTAAATTAAAGATTTCTCTACTATACATATAGAAGAGAAACTAAAGTAAGATCCACTTAACGTGAACAAAATTAACACACAAACAAAACATTTTAAAATGATTTATATGCAAGTACAATAGGATTTAAATTATTTACTAATAGATTAGGTTATACATATAAAATGTCTTATTTTTTTTAATGGTACCTACTGGCAATTTAAAAAGTGATAAATAACATAATCAGTACTCACCATGTGCCAGATAGCCTACATACTTTCTTCATAACGCTTGCAACCCTTGCGACATCTATAATAGATACTATTACTGACCCCATTTTAAAGATTAGCAATCTAGGGCTCAGTTCTCAAATTCCCTGGGCATGAATGTAGCAGAGAGCAGATAGAAGAGCCAGGTGGGGCACCTATGTCTCCCTTACCAGAAAAGGTAAACTCCCAACCATTAGGCAATGCTACCTCCGAAGACCTCAATAATGACAATATATCAAAAGTATAGCATTTTCTTGTGCCTTCCCACTTCCAAGATCATCTCTCACTCAGCTAATAGAACGATAGTAACTGTAATCATAACTGAATAGGAATTTGGGTTTAATGAATTTACCATATAAGGTTTCAATTCCTTTGAGAATTCATAAAAATCTGTGATTTGCAATTTAAGCTATCTGTGATTTTTATCAAGCCTATACATGCGTTTTAAAGCTGTTGGCATCTGCATTTCATTTCAAACTGGTTGTTTGCTATCTCTGCATCTGCAGTAGGCACAGTAACTATTAATATTAAAACTATATTTCCTAGAGAAATAAGACATGCAAAGAAACTCATTAGTGCTGATAAAAGTAAAAAAGAAAGTGAAAAGTCTTAGAAAATGATTATTCTGAATGATAAAATACAAATTTTGGATAATGTTCAGAATGTTGAGTTGAGCAGTGACTCTGACCTCTGAGGTGAAAAGGTTCATTTAATTTTCTATACAGAACAAGACAAGGAAATTTATTAAAACATTTCAGGGCATGTTCTAATCAGCACCAAAAAGAGCATTTACGGGAAAAATTATATGCTACGGTGGAGATGAGTGAAGCTTAATTTTAATAGCTATTTTAGTTGCCCAGAATGCAGAAGACTTTTTAAAAGTTATGACTAATGTCACTAGATTATCTGGATATTCACAAATTGGCATTCTAAGTTTAGGATTTAATTTTTTAAATCTCCATTTTTATGGTAAATGATAGGAAACATCCCTTTCCCCTGTTTCTAGTCCATTGGAACTGACCCTATACACAATTCAGTATATTACAAAAGGGATGACTTTTTTAAAATCAAATTAGTAGCTAGACCTTTACTAGTTATCATCTTCATTTTAGAAAATCAACCTGTGTGTTGAAACAACATCACATAAGGATTCCTTAAAAGAGATTTCTAGGTGAGGCAGAGTGGCTCTAACATTGTTTATTATAATTTATTTAATGTACTTTTATGTGCTGTTCATGTTTTTGTCTTTTTCTTTTGTGATGTAACAATATAATCATACAATGATCTACAGCATCGTTACCAATTTAGCACTTGCAGACAGTGTTATTTCTACTGATGTAATCCACTATCCAACTTGAGTAAAGCAACCCTTGATTCAAGAACATTTACATCAACTGCTATTGCTCTAAATGACTGCTAATAATAAATAATATTACTGAAAATATTCAGGATCAAATCCCCAATATCTTTTTAATATAGATGTGTGTCTACCTAATATTTATCTACTCAATGGATTTTTTCTTACAGGTTAATCTCAAATGCAGGAAGTTCATTTTACCATATTTCATAAATTATGTAGGTCACAGTAAGTTCTCTACTAGGCATCCAAAAACGTTATGTGCCTCAAAAAATATGTCATTTATGAAAGAATGTGGCCAAGAGAGTCAAGATTACACCCCCCAAAGCTGAATGATTAGTCTACCTCTTTATCACCACGAATTGACATATAGAAAATGTCCTGAGCATTCCTTATTCATGAAGAAATATAAAATCATATTTAGATTTTCTTTTTTAAAATCTGAATTGAATAAATTGAACAGTGGTACTATTCTTATATCACTTAATTATCAACAGATGTTATGATAATATTTTCAGGCACTCTTTCATACTATGAAAGCTTAGAATGTTTTATAAGATACTTTCTCATTGTTGAGCTTATACTTAAATTTCTGTTACTTTAACTTTCTTTAAAAATTTAGGTTTCTAGTGCAAACTTCCATAAATCTAAAAATAAATACAAAAATTAGATCATAAAACAACCACGGAATGTTGTTTCTAACTTCCTGTAACCATCTGAAATATTATTAAACTAATTCTACACTCCAGACACTTTGCATAAGCACACAGAATTATGCTATAAATAATATCCTATTCCCATTTTTTTACCCAAATATGTCTTTTAGTTTCTCATTAGTAATAGAGATATGCTTTTTAATAGTAAGAGCTAACATTTACTATATGTCCAGCACTATCCCAAGTACTTTACACATATTAACTTAGTACATTTTAAAAATGATCATAAAGAAAGCACTATTGTTAACTCCATCACCAGATGGAGAAATAGAGTCATGTGAACCCTAAATAACTTGCTTGAAGTCATACAGGTTTATGTAGTGAAACTCAGACTTGAATATAGGCACTATAGTTTGAGTCCTTGGTGCTAACCCTTACTCTATAATGCCTTTTAATTTTACAACAAGAAAATAAAAACTCAATTATGAAAAAAGGTAACTGACAGTGGGCTACAACAGTGAGGACCATGGCTAAATGGAGATTATGTGATTCGTTGAAAGAAGCAGGTGCTATGCAGCTCAAGCCAACTGTTGCCATGTAGAAACGTGTTGGGGTAGGATTTCATTTTACCTTACCTACAAGCTAATAAATTAGCCAGTTACTATTTCATGATGCTGGCAAAAGAAATGAGATTCCTGGGTCAGATACAAAGAACTTTGTTAATAGAAGGCACAGCAAGCAGCATGATCATGAGCATATTTGTACCAATTCCCTTTCCTTGCTACATTACAATGAGCCCTGGCCCAGATTTAACGTAAGTGGTTTCTAAATGATGCATGCATAGCATTACTTACATTAAAGGAAGCTATTCGGTCATTAAAGATCTCCATTTTACAGTCCCATAATTGCATCAATTAAGTGACATTTCCAGAGAGTCATGCTTCATAAATCAATAATTTCAGATTTACTTACAATTAGCAACACTGACAGACCAGGTACATCCTGCTATAAAAGCATTACCTAAGGATTCTGCCCCCAGGAAATACCACTAGAGTGGTTGCAAAAATGTCTGTCATTAATATGTTTATAAGAAGATTTGATCAGAAGAAAGATCATATGATCATATCAAAAGATGAAGAAAAGCATTTGATAAAATCCAACATCCATTCATGACAAAAAACTTTCAGCAAACTAGGAATAAATGGGAAGTTCCTCAACTTGATAAAGAACATCTACAAAAAACCTATAGCTAACATTGTAGTTAATGATGACAAATTAGATGCTTTTCTCCAAACACTAGGAACAAGAAATATATGTCTCTTCTCATCACCCCTATTCAGTATTGTGGTGGTTCATGCCTATAATCCCAGCGACTAGGGAAGGTGAGGTGGGAGGACTACTTGCCATCAGGAGTTCAAAACCAGCCTTGGCGACATAGCAAAATTCCCATCTCTAAAAAAAAAAAAAAAGCAAAAAATAAGCCAGGTGTGGCAGAAGTGCACCTGTAGCCCCCTAATTACTCAGGAGGCTAAAGCAGGAGGATTGCTTGAGGCCAGGAGTTTGAGGCTGCAGTGAGCTATGATCATGTCACTGTACTCTAGCCTAGGTGACAGAGTGAGACCTAATCTCAAAAAAATAAAACAATATAAAATGCTTCCTTTACAATGCCTAGTTTAGTCCTTTGCATGCTGTAGATGTTCAATGAAAAAATAAAATTAGAGAGTATAGCAAAGAATGAAATTAGGTAATGTTTAGTACCCTTCAACTCCCAAATTTTATGATTCAAAAGCAATCTTCATATGATAGGTACTTAACCAAGAAGTTGTTCAATATAGCACTCTAGTACTTCAAGGTTTAACTTGTAACCTTTATTCAAATATTAGCATATAATTTTAACAAATATTTGTTTAAAACCCAAATGATGAAAATCTTTAGTAAACTTCTAAAAGTTAATTTAGCTAAATCATAATTAAGAATTCTGGGCCGGGCGCGGTGGCTCACGCCTGTAATCCTAGCACTCTGGGAGGCCAAGGCGGGCGGATTGTTTGAGCTCAGGAGTTCGAAACCAGCCTGAGCAAGAGCGAGACCCCATCTCTACTAAAAATTAGAAAAAAATTAATAGGACAATTAAAAATATATAGAAAAAATTAGCCAGGCATGGTGGCACATGCCTGTAGTCCCA